>NWSH02000613.1:6556570-6592715 GCA_002382865.2 Heliothis virescens | reverse complement strand
CCACTAGTATTGCTATGCAATAGTTTTTTGAAACTGGTAATCGACTTTTAAAGCCTACTGTACCTGAAGACATAGACGTAGTTTAGTAACCAAGCAATAGATGCTTTTGGAATTAATTTAGCCAAGTCAAAGGCTTTAATTAACAGTCATAACTTGGTACTAGCTTATTTACTATCTAGAATTTTGATATTCTAGGTACCTAAAGAGACCAATATCCATTACTAAACAGAGATCTCTCCTTAGCGCTAGAAACTGATTAGAATCAATATATAATAATCTATACTAATATTATAAAGAGGAAAACTTTTGTTTGTTTGGTTGTAATGAATAGGCTCAAAAACTACTAGACCGATTTTAAAAATTCTTTTACCATTCGAAAGCTACATTATCCACGAGTGACATGGGCTATATTTTATCCGGGTACGGGCAGTAATTCCCACGGGACGCGAGTGAAACCGCGGGAAAACGGCNTGTAATGAATAGGCTCAAAAACTACTAGACCGATTTTAAAAATTCTTTCACCATTCGAAAGCTACATTATCCACGAGTGACATAGGCTATATTTTATCCGGGTACGGGCAGTAATTCCCACGGGATGCGAGTGAAACCGAGGGAAAACGGCTAGTATTTAATATACAGATAAAAATATTTCTTCATTCTGACCTGGATGTACTATGCTACTACTATTATAATAATTGAACTGTCAGTCCTGCTAATGACGTCATCAACATCTTTTCTCAAAAACGTAAACCTATAGTATTATCATGTCATATAAATTAACAAAATACAAACTAAAAATCTTAAGTAACGATACTGTTGACTTACACACATAATTCCATAAAATATAACATTAATTAACAAAAAAAAAATCAGTAGCTATAAATAATAATGAATAAAGCAACATAAGAAAGCTGTGATACCAAAAAGGAAACAAATAAAATGCAGACAAAATGGAAAAAAATCTAATTAAATCCTGCGGAACCCGGAAAAAGTTAACTCAAAATTTTTAATTGTCCCCCAAGGCTTCCGATCATTAACCGATCGTAATGGGACAGTAAAACGGAACGTTTGCTCTCGTTGGATCTTTTTTGTAGCAAAGAAGTAGAAAGCTCTATAGATCACAAAGAAAATTCAATGAAGCGAAATTTGAGTAGCTCAAGGAAAATGTATTATAACATTAAAGAAGGCAGAAGTCTGAACGAATTTCAAAGGAAATATAAATGTATTGTTTGCCATAATATAATATAATCTAATCCTGTTGAGTGTTGCCAATTGTACCACGCTCCTATTACATTATACACATCAATGACGTAACTTTTATTGAATGCCTTGACATTCACGTCTTTATTCGCTACTTCGAGATATAAAAAAATCTATTTTGTGAACAGCACACCTGGTGAATTTAGTCATTTTTTACATTACGTAGTCGCTAGCGTTTTTCCGTCTTATCGACGTATCCTGAACAATGGCCGATTGTTTTGCAGAATTCCAACTAGTATATAAAACATTGACCCGCGAAATTTAGAAACAAAACATTTCCTGGCGTTAAGAAAGAAAAACATCCGATTTCTTCTGTTTCAGCTTTCAGTAATTTTGCTCTGCTTGAGTAATGATGTGCAATTGTTACTTCGCGTGACGTCATTGTGATTTTTTTACAATAAAATAAACCGCAGCAATGGAAAGTAAGTGGTTTTAATATGTTATCGGTACTCACGAGTCTTTTTTTCGAAAATTATCTTCATCGTAAAGGAGTCATAAAAGTGATTTAGAGAATTAGGCAAATCCAAGGTATGTACAGAAAAAGTTACAAGTTCAACTTTAGACTCATTATTTCGAAATAAAATAACAGTTTTATTCTTAAGTCTCTACAAGATTACACTTGTGTAATATTCGGGTCTTTGAAAAGTTTCAAAACAGTGAAATCATATTAAATTTTCATTGCAAACTTGTGAACCGTTGACGTTGTCCCGATTCCCAGCGTCTGATATTTTCCAATTTGCTTCAGTACGTAATTGTGTATGTTACAATACTTTCAGAAATACTCATCCTCACGACTTTCGTAACATTAGCTGTGATAGTGAACGGCTACAAAACAAAGTTTTTCTCACCAAGTTTGGAGTCGGAACCTCCAATCTCGATCCTGTATGCGCGTGACAAGAAAAGTGATAAAGTAACTGATGATTGCTTAACTGAAATGTACCCACGAAACTTGTATAAGTACCCTCTGCGAATCGATAGGAACGATATCCCTTGTATCATACATTGTGTGCTCAAAAAGTTCGGTATCATGTCCAACGACGGCTACATCAACATAAAGAATTACTACAGGAGAGTGCAAGCGATCCATAGGTACGATCCCAGGATACTGATATCGGATGTCGGCGAGACTTGTGCCCAGAACATTAATGGAATGAACTTGGAACACGATGTGTGCAAGAAAGCGAAGGTCTTCAACGACTGCACGCAACTCTACGCTGTATCGTACAGAGACCCTGACGAATGGAAATAGCGTGTAGAACATGTAACAACCCCTTCTATTTATTACATTTTTTAATAAAACCAATAACCCTACGCTGCTTTTATTATCGGGGCAACCCCTGAGAATCAAATAATTTGAAATTTTTATATGAGGATGTAAATTAGAGCATATTTCCTTCCTCAAGTTTTGGGGACCCATTTTCATTGAAGGCTTTTGATTACAACATTCCTGCATAATTTAGACGTACGCCCTCTGCATATCAAAGCCTTGAAGGTTTCATTAGATAGTACACAAGCTGCCCAGATTTTTTATTTAGTTTAGAGATTCTTTACTTGGTGTACGTGCAAAAGCGAGGGTTCATTGAACTTAGGGATATTCATCTCGTACTATGATAAATGTGATAATAAGGCTGTACTCACAGGGGGACAAATGTCGGCTTCGCTTGTCACAGGGACAGAGATGACGTATGACTTTCGCTTAACTTGTGACATTTTTCACAGAAAGGGTCACGCGTCATTTGTCCCTCTACGACTACGTTACAAGTAATAAAATGATAAAATTATTTTGATAGTTTTCTACTTCCGTAACTTTACATAATTTAGATTTTTACTATGTAACACTTGGCTCGAAGTTTTTAAGCATCTGACATCGCTTGGTGGAATGCCTGTGCCTATTTATAGAAAGGCCTGTATAACAAAACCTGACTAAAAATTTTGCTTGTGTTTATTGTAATGAATGATTATTATGGACATTATAACATAGAAGAAAAAAAATGAAACTAACTTAACCGCCAGAAAAGAGCAGGTTGAGCCAATATATACTCAACATTATATACAAGACTTGCTTCTACCAGCCATTGTACCCGATCCTGTGGAAACTACTTCACGCTCCTGGATAAGACATATAAATAAATAAAAATAGCCTCCAAAATTATATGGGCTGTCTAACACTGAAATAACGTTCCGAATCAGACCAGTTGTTCTTGAGATTAGCGCGTTCACGCTAGTAAACGAACTCTTCAAGTTTATAATATTTGCATAGATGGTTATGTAGAAAATGTTATTATAATATATCGGGACACCATTTCACACACGGTCGGCTATCCCCATGAAGTTATTAATTAGCTTGTGTTAGGGGTGCTAACACAACTGATAAACTACATACAATTACGTATATATACTTTTTTTTATAAATAGAAGATACATATTATAACACCCAGATCACAGTCAACAAATATGCTCATCACACAAATGTTGACCGTTCCGGGAATCGAACCCGGGACCATCAGTTCGGCAGTCCGGCATGGTAACCATTGCGCCAACGAGGTCGTCATTATGCAAGTAAACAATCGTGTACTAAGTACAGTTGCGTGCATTTTATCGCAACTGCCCGACTAGTTTACAAATATATAGCGTTGTAACCTTTGCTTAGGCACGGGATTATTTATGGCTTGTTAAACTTGACTTGAAAGTTAAAGCATAATATTACAGAATTAAGTTGTACTATTATGGATCAGCTGATGAATAGCAGAAAGGTTTTTATAATAAAACTGATTTCAAAAGATGTAAACATAGACCATTACACACTGGCATATTTTTAAAGGGACCTGATATTGGCTAATCCAATAAAACAAACATACTTTTCAAATATATAATATTAAATGTGGATTATTTAAAAAGACTTCTACAAAAAATTGGATATAAAAGACCCTGAGAAAAGGTTCACCTTATCCTGATAGAAAAATTAGCTGATTAGCATTGAAAACCTGAGGAGAAAATTATCGTGACTATTTCAATATGACAGTAGTCCAGTGAAGTACCCAATATTATATGTATAAACTTTTCATACCTCCATTTTAAGGCAGCAAGAAAAGGAAATGAAGAATGAAAATATATTTTTATGTGACGACAATATTTGCGATCACTGTACCTGATATCTCTAGACGTATATTATAAACAATTCACATTCTTATCATCATCATATCAACCAACTGCCTACCACTCCTGAACGCAGACATCCTCCAAAATAACGCCAATCATCCCATTCGTGGCCAGCCCGCATACATCCACTGCCCGCCACCTTCTTCAAATCGTCAGTCCATTTACATAAAAGCCAATAATTAATTTAGACCCAAACTGTATTATCAAAACAATTAGTTTTCTCTGAGGCAGTAAAATAACAATGATAAATTGGACAACATCTGACATTGTTGGAGGTCGTCGCAAAAAACCCTTGAATTGTCTGGTCCATGTAACAATACGTGTCCCTTAGATCTAGTGTAAGCCTACGAATAAGGTTTATTCCCTGAAATAGGGATTGTAATTTAGTGACCAATTCTAAGAATTATTTGCGGTTAGTAAATGTTTTGTAAGCCCCGAGTAATCTGTCTGTATTTTAGATTAGGTAGACCAGGCAACATAAGAAAGCTGTTTTGTTGTCCCAGTCCATTAATAAGAAGGTTCCATAGTTAAGTCTCTAGATTAACTGATTTAGCCCAAAGTTGGTACCTATTTTATGGCCAAAATTTGCTAAAAATAATATAGGCTAATTTGAAACGCCTTGTAGTTTCCTAAGCGAGAGTCAAAATCAAAGATAGCTATGGCCAGTTTCACAGGATGCAGATAAGGTTCTAGATATCTATCTGACAGATAGTGCCATAGAAATAATTTTAATTTTAACTACTTACCTATGGCATGATCTGTCAGTTAGCCATATGGAACTGTGAAACTAGTATCCTAAATAACCGCTAGTATCCTTAGTCGTGGTGGCCTAGTGGGTAAAGCACCAACCTCTTAAGTACGAGTGTGTGGGTTCGATCCCAGGTCAGGCAAGTACCAATGCAACTTTTTAGGTTTGCATTTATTTTCTAAATGTAGCATGGACACCAATGGTTGATTAAAGGTGAAGGAAAACATCACGAGGAAACCTGGACTATAAAGTCTGAAATCACCAACCCGCATTGAGCAAGCGTGGTGATTAACGCTCAATCCTTCTCAATTTGAGAGGAGGCCTGTGCCCAGCAGTGGGACAATAAGAAAGGCTATTAAAAAAAAATCTAAAATCCAAAATATTTATCTTTTCCAGAAACCCTGGTCTTCGCGTTGCTAATGGTGTCCAGTTTCGCTTACGGCCGCATTTCTGTGATGTACGCTCACGACAAACTGAGCGATATGGTGGCACAGCAATGCTTGAGCGAGATGTACCCTAAGAACAAGAGGATCGAGATTCAGGAGTCGGATGAACCCTGCATCATCTTCTGTGTCCTCAAGAAGTTTGGCATCATGAGCGCCACTGGGGTTATTGATCTGGAGAATTATAGGTGAGATATTTACTTCATACGTTCGTATGTCTTAACTGCCTATCTGGTCTAGTTGTCTTATAACCCGACTGCTCGATTCCCGGGTCGGACCGAAATCGCTTTGTGGGTTTTCGAAACTTTCACAGAGCAGCCCGGAGTCAGGAAGTTAATGATTGATACCCCCGTGCATCGGTGAGCCCGTTAAAGTCAGTCCTGGACATGATTTCTCCTGTCGTGTCGGATTGCCGTCCCATCGGGCTATGAGAGAGAAGTAATAGAAAATGCAGCTGTGATCTTCTTATACAAGAACTAACTTGCGTGCGAGTGTGCCCAAATGGACACGGTACTTACTTTATTTTTCAACTTGCCTATTGCATACTGTACATATACTAAAACCTTCCTCATGAATCACTCTATTAATTGGTGAAAACCGTAAAATCCGAGATTTCTGCGTTTAACAGTAGAACTTTGTTTTTATATTATGTAAAGAAGAATAAGCAACAAAGTGATATCAAAACCCTATATCTAAGGTATTATCTCACGGGAAATAATGTTCTGACCATTATGTGGGTATACAGAGATACGCCTAATTACTAAGTATCGGGCCAGTATTTTAATTGGAAACATTAACATTGGATATTGTATTTATTCCAATTGAAAATTGATTTTAATAAAAATTTGAATAGATGAAAACAAAAAAAAAACAACAGTTTTGAAACATCAACGTGTAGTTGTACAAAAACAATCTAAAATCGGTCAACATTGTCAAAAATTCAGTCAGATTCTAAAAATACACAAAGATTCTTCAATCTAACGGTCGGATATAAATCGTTTTAGTCCCACGACTGTCAGATAGTTGTCCAAGTAACACGCTGAGGAATCTAGATAAATGATAGAAAGAACGGTCGGTACAGCGTTGTCAGCAACTCAAACTGAATTTTGAAGAAAAAGGAAAATGTTCCTTTGTAAGAACATAATCACATATTCGTGGAAAACTGATTCTGGTAGAGCGATCAAAAATAGTCGTATTTTTGGACTGGCTGTTCCCCGAGGATACGTCTGCGTCCGGAGGGAACTATTTACCGCATCCAGATAAAAAGTAGCCCATGTTCTTTCTCAGACTCTAGTTTATATGTGTACTAGCTTCTGCCAGCGGTTTCACCCGCGTCCCGTGGGAACTACTCGGTGCACCTGTATAAAAAGTAGCCTTCCTCAATAAATGGGCTATCTAACCCGGAAGGATTTTTTCAAATCGGACCAGTAGTTCCTGAGTCTAGCGCGTTCAAACAAACTCTTCAGCTTTATAATATTAGTATAGATTTATTCAAATCGGTTCAGTAGTTTTCGTTAAAACCTGACAAACAGACAGAGTTACTTTCTCATTAATTATATTAAGTAAGGCTTATGTTCAATTGTGTCAAATAACAGAATCGATTCATTAAATAGACAATAAAGACTCGACGTTTCTTTGAAGTATTGAGTTTTAATATATAATTATATCGATGTTCCTTTCAGAAAACGAGTCAAGATAGCGCACCAATTGGATCAAAGGAACGGAATTAGCGACTACGGAGGTACCTGCATAGAAAATGCTGAGGCAACTCAACATAAGCAAGACGTGTGTAAAAAAGCGAAAGTCTTTAACGACTGTACACATTTATACAGAATCCTGCTGAAGTAATTTCTTCACGGCCAATGAATCCGTCATTTCTTCAGTAAATAGAGCCATTTACTACTTCTGTCCGAAATTTTGTGGCCATTAATTAATTAGATTGTGGCTTCTGGGGTCTCTCAAGCCTCCAGCAAAAAGAGTGGTAAATTACACCCTGTCCCAATTTATTTGATCCAAAGTTTCCTTGATAAATATGAATCCTGGCTCTATTTTCCTGTTGAAATCTTTGACCTATTAAAAATGAATTTTGTATGAAACAAATTAATGTTTGAAGGTATTTGTTTTATTTGTTTCCTTGTGATCTGGCAAATGGAACAGACCTTAAAAGAAGCGTTTCAAAGAACATGTTAGACAAATTCAATTGGAATTTCTACCCGAACGGTTTCACATTGCCTTGTCAAAATAGCAATCCCGATGTACAACTAATTCGTAGGGAGCAAATTAAATGGAATCTCTAGGGAGAATGTTCGTGGATATACGCTTGGCTTAATAAATGTTTTAATACCTAATTTCCGTCGTACAAAACATAGTGAGAAAGCTGGAATAATTTAACTGTTCATTGCGGATGAGGACTAATATTGAGGATATTAATAGCCAACTCTTCTTATTACTCCAACGGCCAACTCTAACGGCCGTTCCCAATAACCTATCTACCTCTAGATTTGCTTACTAAAGATAGAATTTTGACATTAACATTAGCAAGCAATGTCAAATTCCTATTTCTAGAAAGCAAATCCAGAGATAGACAGAATATTGATTTCCGCAGTTAGAGTGCTTTCACGCTAGTGGATTTTCTACAGGCCTCGGTCTTCCTTCGCGCAATACATACTGCGCTGCAAAAAACCTATCGCGTGGTTTCAGGTATCATTGTTGGTATCGGTATTTGCTAATTATTTGTTACCGTGTAACATTGCTCTGAACTCAACGCAAATGAAAAATCGTGGAATCGTCGGAATATCCGCTAGTATGAAACCGCTGTATTGCTGTAAACATATTATTGAAAGAGATGCTATGTTCATGTCAGTTGGTGATTGATTCACCCGTGCACCGGAGAGTACGTTAATGTCGGTCCTGCGCCTGATCTCTCTCCGGTCGTGTCGGATTGCCGTCCCATCGGGTTATGAGAGTGAGGGAATAGGGAGTGCACCTGTGTCTGCGCAAATGCTTGTGCACTATAAAATGTCCTGTGCAGTTGGCTGATCTCCTTATATGAGAACAGCCGCCGTGGCCGGCGATCGGCTAAGACGCCATCATGTTCATGTCAATTAGATGATTTTAATCACAACACACGTACTTTTATGTAGAATTATCCAGTTACTAAAATTCCTCACTACGTACATATTTTTGAAGAGAGATCCAGTTTTTACACTTTAAAACTCATAACTTTGACCTTAAGCGGACAAAGATCTTTGGAATTTCATTCACAAAAGCACACCCACGGTCAGCAGGAGTTCGTTTGGAGGAATAAATCCAATGGCCCAATTACCTATGTATGTAGGTAGAGGATTTAATTCAACAGTCGACATGGGATACCACTAATTAATTTGTATTTATAGACCAATATACCGTTCGTTAAGTAGCTTTATCTAATTACTTTTGGAGCATTCTTTATTACTTTTAGGAAATGATTAGGTTTGTATGATGTCTTCTCTCAAACTAGCTACCACTACACAACAAACTTCGCGCACCCGAATAAAAATCCTGTTCTCTCTCATGTTCAACAGACAAATAATATTCTTATTTTGATTCGAAGATTTTCAACATGGAAATCTAGCTCGTCAATCTTATGTACGAATGAACATCGGTTGTTTTTCAAATAAAGAACGAAGTATCCAATAAAAAGAACATGTATTGTTAAAAGAAAACATTTTACTGTTCAATGTTTTTTCGATCGCAGTCTACATAACTGGAATGCTTCTAGAAAATAAGCTTAACAAAATCTGGAAGGCTATTTGAAATTCAAATTGGGAATCCTTTGAAGGCATTCTAGAACGATTTTTAAATTACGATGCTTTTACCTTACAGGCGCTGACTTTGTTTTCTTGTTTGGGCAATACATTATTAAGTATGGAGAAGCCAGCAATTTTTTTCGTAATAATGTTCACTTTATTTCGTATTCATGAAGGCTTCGATAGATGCTCTCTGTTTATGCACGAATACCTATCAACAGTTTAATAATGAAATACGCAAAAATGCCTTTGACACAAAGAATAAAACGCACGTTTAGAAAATAATTTTATTCAAGAAATTAAAAACTCAGTTACCGCTCAAAAGTTGCGAGATGACAAACATCGCAATTTTTTGAATCCAGCACCAGATGGAGCAGCCCTTCTTTGCTGGTTCTTCCTCTTCTTCCTCCTCGCCCTTCGTTGTGGCAGCCATGGTCGTTTCATCTTGACAGACCCCCACGGTCACCAGAACCGTGAAACAAAAGAAAACCACCAATAGAACTTTTTTCGACATCATGGTCAATATTTTGTTCTAAATTCGAACATGTGCGGAGACCACGAATTGAAATGGAATTGAAACGAAATAAACGTCCGTCGGATGTTTTGCAACGGTGCTACAATTAAGATGGTTATCAGATTCGATAGTGATCGGTTTTTCTTTGTACACGTTCGAATTATGATTTTATTTGTATTTCGAAGTGTAATTTTGTGGTATTAGGGAAATGGGATTTTCGGTGCGATTATGTAGCTATCTACAGACGACAGCCGGTCAACCTTCTCGAAACTGTCAAATTTTATCAATCGAACATTATCCTTCCACTATAGTGATAAGGTTGAAAATCTATTGAAGAAATTTGACAGATTGTGATAAGTTGACGTCTGTACATTTATTGCACAATGTTATTCAATGTTACGTCCTAACATAAAGGTTACCTCGCAATATTAGAATAATGCCTAAACTAAATAAAGCTGTAATTACATATTCTGAGTCAAACACGAAAGGTGATCTTCAAAGGCGTTCGTTCTTCGAAAATATATTAAAGACACCTCTAGACTATCTTGAATATTCCTCAGTATTCGTTTCACGCAATGTGAGCTGATATTGTCTAGTTCACAATAAAAATATACGTTTCAACTTCCACTGGGCAAATAAACCATTAATAAACAAGGATAGTACTAATAAATACTAAAGAGATAGCTTTTATTGTATAAAATATCCTAATAATATGCTAATGTGGCCTATAAAGTACTTCGGGTTTACCTCGGTGAGAAAAAATGTATCAAAAAGGAGATATTAGTAGTAGCATGAATAATGAAATGGTTGGTATCGATATTTTATATTTGTGAAACTGCCTCGTTGGTCTAGTGGTCGCATAGCCGACTGCTGTACACGAGGTCTCGGGTTCGATTTCCGGGACGGGCCGAAATCGCTTTGCGGGTTTTAGAAACTTTCGCAAAGCAGCCCGGAGGTGGAAGTTGGTGATTGATACACCCGTGCGTCGGAGAGAGCACGTTAACGTCGGTCCTGCGCCTAATCTCTCTCCGGTCGTCTCGGATTGTCGTCCCATCGGGTTATGAGAGTGAGGGAATAGGGAGTGCACCTGTGTCTGCGCAAATGCTTGTGCACTATAATATGTCCTGCGCAGCTGGCTGATCTCCTTCTATGAGAAGAGCCGCCGTGGCCGACAATCGGCTAGGACGCTATTTTATATTTGTAGATCTATGATAATAGGAATATGAGGAATTACTTAGGTTTTACGATTAGGTACTCCGATCCACTCCAAATCACAGTCAACAACTGCTGCAAGAACAATTAAAAACTGCTGAATTGTCATTGATAAAACTTTGCTCTAATATTAGCTTATTCATCAGAATTGCATATCTAAAAAACCGGCCAAGTGCGAGTCGGACTCGCGCACGAAGGGTTCCGTTCCATTATCTATGAAAAATAAACGTTCCTATTGCCTACAATTAGTCAAAACACAAACATTTCTCGACAACAAAAAATAACTTTGTTTTTCATACAAATATATGAATAACAAAGTTATAATTTGCGGGTACTGAAAAAGTGCTATATCTCAAAAACCACTGATTGTATCTCGTTCAAACCAATTTTGGTTGATAGTTTTTGTTAAGGTCTATAACATATATTTTTTTTAGATTTTTCACTTTGGTAGTTTAGAAATGGCAGGGGGGGGACACACATTTTTGCACTTTGAAAGTGTCTAACTTTGAAATGATTGACTTTGAGAAAAAATGGTTTTAGAACCCTCAATCTTATTTTTAAAGACCTATCTATAGACACCCCACAAGTATGGGTTAGACGAAAAAAAAAATTTTTTGTTTCAGTTCTATGTATGGGGAGCCCCCTCTATTATTATTATTTTTTTATTTTTGTATAAAAATCGTAAAGCGGTTAACATAATGCATCTACCTACCGAATTTGAATGGTGTAGTCTTAATAGTTTCGGAATAAACTGGCTGTGACATACGGACAGACAGACAGACAGACAGAACAGACAGACAGACAGACAGACAAGAGCAGACAGACAGACAGACAGACAGACAGACAGACAGACAGACATGACGAATCTATAAGGGTTCCGTTTTTTGCCATTCGGCTACGGAACCCTAAAAAATGGAGGCAAGTAAACTATTAAAATTACAAACAAGAATAAATTAAAGCTGTCTATCAAAATGGTTTTATAAAGCAATTTTTATCTTGCTACTTTAATCCAATTGTACTTTCATCGCTCAGGCAACCGTCAATTAGCCAACACTGGGAATATAAACAGACCCTTTAACGAATACAAAGGGATAATTCCAGTGTCTTTAATAAAAATTTGTTCCCGTCATACGGCAAAAGCCGCAGACCGCGGAATCTAATAAACTCCCATTACAAAATCCGACCAATTTAACTAGACCCCAATATTTCTCCATCTACATTCAAAACTACGAACAAATTAAGAATTATAGACAGGTACGCGTGTCTACTGAAATCGGTGGTATAACAACACTGAGAACAATTTGAGTTGTTACCGTCAGAAGTTTTAGTGTTTTTTTTTTTAATTTATATTGTCAGGGATTTTTGCACTTTTCTGCGAAATGGAACGGTGAATTATTTTATGATATTTTTGATCTTTTTTTAGCTCCCAGGTTGTCTTTTTATTTATCATAAATGTACAGACAACAGCAGGTCAACGTACACGAAGCTGTAAAATTTTACCAATCGAATATTAACCTTTCGCTATTGTGACAAGGTTGAAAATCTATAGCAAAAATTTGACAGATTATGGTAACTTGATGTGCTGTTATCTGTACAGACAACAGCAGGTCAACGTACACAAAGCTGTCAAATTTTACCAATCGAATATTAATCTTCCGCTCTTGTGACAAGGTTGAAAATCTATAGCAAAAATTTGACAGATTGTGGTAACTTGATGTGCATGCATGCATCTGTAAATGCAATGTACATGTAGTTTTTCCATAAACACCCGTTTTGAGAGATACAATTTGTACAAAAAAAAAATACTGACTACTGCAAACCAGAAAGTTTGAATTGAGTTTTCAATTTCGGCGAATCGTGATTTTGTTTACCAGAGAAAATTTCATCCTTTGACCTCCTACGATGAAATAAATACAGCTCTATTACAAAATATCACATAGGTATACATACATATAATGCAGTAATAATGTAAGTAGCTACATGACATTTCTAATTTATTCTCACTTATAATTGAGATATCTTTACACGCCAACATTAAGATATTTCAAGCAGAAGCCATTAAGATAATTATGGATGTAAGTTGAGCAGTGACAAGTAAAATATCCCGGCTAGAGGGAGAATAACTTAAATTAAACGAACCTTAAAAGCAATTACTAAACGAATTCCTATGTAACTTGTCAAAGTAGTTAATATGATGAAATTGCACTTGATAACTATTTTGCTTTGCTTTAAGTTATTTAGTTGGAGTAATTTTGGTTCTATAGAAGCTTTTAAGATGATTAAAATATGTTTTGCTAAAATTAATTGTTGTTTTCATTTTGCGTAAGGCAAGTTATCCTGTGACTGATTTAAAGATGAAGGAAAACATCTCGAGGTAATATGGACTATGATCTGAAATCATCAACTTGCATTGAGCAAGCGTGGTGATTATCGCTCAATCCGTCTCGGTGTGAGAGGAGGCCTGTGCCCAGCAGTGGGACGTTAATAAGACTGATGATTAAGTTATCCTCACAAATATTATGCAGATGACGTGGTTCCCTCAAAATGCGATTGAAACTGAAGATACAACATTTCTATGATGGGCGGGCGTCGGGGTAAGTAGGCAACGAGGGTCGAAAATGTAGCACGTGCATTAAGAGGGAGTCATTCACTCCCGAATACCATACAAGACATCTAACAATTTGAATCGCCATACTTAATTTTGACCGTTAAATATACATATAAATGAAGTCGATTTAAAATTGTTTTTTTCAGTAAGATAAAAGTGAAAACGTTTTCAGCGATATATTGCCAAAAATGGGGATTCTCTAAAAATACCGATCGAGAGCGTAAATGTCGATAGATAGTCGACAGAGCTATAATTTTAAAACATACTATCACTTTTCACGGAAATGCGTGGGCAACTTCGCAGTATTCTATTTATATTCAGTCCTGAAAATGTAAAACTGTAGTTTATTATTGAAACCTTCCTAGAAAATTAATAAGCATCTCTAAAAAAGATTTCCACGTTTATGCTATTAAAGTAATCTTTGATTTTTTAATTTCATTAGGTACCTGTTTTCCGAGAAGGAAAATAAAATGCAAATGTATTCGGATTTTCTGGAAGAAGGCTTTATGAAACATTTTATATTTTGTCCATCATCATGTACTCTCTTGAAAAAGTAAGACTTCCTACCGTGGACAATTTATTACATTCATAACCGCCTCGTTGGTCTAGTGGTCGCATAGCCGACTGCTGTGCACGAGGTCTCGGGTTCGATTCCCGGGACGGGCTGAAATCGCTTTGTGGGTTTTAGAAACTTTCACAAAGCAGCCCGGAGTTGGAAGTTGGTGATTGATTCACTTGTGTATCGGAGAGCACGTTAATGTCGGTCCTGCGCCTAATCTCTCTCCGGTCGTGTCGGATTGCCGTCCCATCGGGTTATGAGAGTGAGGGAATAGGGAGTGCACCTGTGTCTGCGCAAATGCTTGTGCACTATAATATGTCCTGCGCAGCTGGCTGATCTCCTTATATGAGAACAGCCGCCGTGGCCGACAATCGGCTAGGATGCTATTATCACATTTATACAGCCTTTTCACACTTGCGGATTTTCCATTCGGTTTTTCCGCGCGATATTGCTCTGTTTGTACGGTCGGTGTCGTGCGTATGCGCGTGACAGCAAACGATTGACAATAAATGACGTTTAAACCGCGTGCACATTTTTGCCGCTCAGATTGTGTCGGTGAAACGCTCGGTTGCTACGGTGGAAAAACCGAGTGGCAAATCTGCCAGTGTGGAAACGAGGTTGATTGATGATTACATAGTTTCAACATCAAGTGTCGTTACGACTTACACGAGTTCCTACCTTGTTTTTTTCGTGACGACAACTCGTGACGCCGCTTATGACGACATGCGCGTACCTATGTGTGCGTTTCGTGTACATTGCATTGCTGGGTATGCCAACTTTGAACTGTCTCTGTCTGTGTATCAGGTATATTGGGACTTCGAACAGTGCTGATTTGAATTCGTTTTCTTCAGTTTTGACTTGTGTAGACACACAGACAAATGACAAGCGTCTGTCTATCCATAGATGTATTGATAACTAACGGCTACTTATTCCAAACCTCACTTCGCAATGCCAAAAATAATCCAAATAACACATCGTAAACCTACTTACTAAAAGAATGGCCTACTTCCTGAAAATAAAACAAGTAGACACTTCTAAGCGATACCATACAACAACTATTACATGGGTAATATGACCACCTGGTCTCCGCCAAAATAGAAAACAAAATGGGAGTTTCGCAACAATAAGGATTGTTCACACAATCATCTTTTTCTCAAACGTTTTATAAGCCCGGCTTGTCACCTCATTCAAAATTCATTAGACTGGCTACCGTCTTACTGAACACTTGGTGAGTTTGCTTTGAATAATATTCTTTTATTTATTTTACAGAGGTTCAAAAAATGTCCTCGAGTTTTCAAAATATTCAAGTTTTTTTTATACTTTAACCGTGAAAGCGAAAACAAATTAACAGTCTACTCAAAAAAGCATTAAGAGCTGCAGAGTAGGTTCATCTAATTTATTTCATACTAGCTGTTTTCGCTCGGCTTCACCCGCGTCCCGTGGGAACTATTGCCCGTAACCTAACAAAATATAGCCCATGTTACTCGTGAATATTAGATTTTTTTAACATTGAATTAATTTTCAAATCGCTCCAGTAGTTTCAGGGTACAAACGAACAAATAAATGTTTCTCCTTTATTATAGTGTAGTATAGATTATTTGCCTAAATGATAGATTTAATTAATATGTCGATCAGATCAATAAAATTGTGGTCATCAAAACTATTCAGGCTCATGCTCGAAAACAATAAATAGCCTTTATACATTCAAAATCCAATGGCACTAAACCAGTAGTCTTGCCTTATTTCTTCAGCACCAATATTCCAAATACACACAAACGGTTTCACTCGAGTACTTCTTCACATACGATTATCGGTTATCTCTTCACTCCTGAATCGCATCGTAATTCCGAAGTGTACACATTTCTTTCTCCGTCTACACAATTTGCTACAGCTCATTCCCCCCGATTTTATGTTTATTTCCTTCTCATATTTGTTCTGTAGAAATAACTCGTATTTCGAGAACGGGAGTTTTGAAACTCGGTTTTTCCTGAAGCATTGGTGCCGGGAAAGAATAAATAATGTTGCGAATTAGTGATAAATGTATGTCTTTTGTAGTAATAAATACAAAATCAGTTTTATCAATGGTTAGGTACACGTATCATTCAAAGTTTTCTATGGTCTGGTAAAAATGACAGCTATCACTTATCACAAAAAACTTACAACTTTACTGCTACACTTAGGCTGAGCTGAAGTTAGGAGAAAATCTATGATAATGCTAAAATATATTTATTTATTATATATTTATTTACAGGACAATGCAGCTATCAAAAATAATAACATGTCTACTACCATTCATAATGGGGATGAAAGCGCAGCGGTCATCAGGCACATTAGTTGATTTCACAGATCCTAAAGTAAGATATTCTGAGTAACCTTATAAACGTGACTGTACTTCGCATAAGAATTTCAGAGTTAAAGAGAGGTGAGGAAAGCTCTCGCACTGCTTTGCATTTGAATAACATAGGATAAAAAACAGTTACTCCATATTCTTGACCCAACAATTTAAATTTGATAGACCAACGTCAAAAAGAATCTTTATTCTTTTTGAGGTCGGTCTCCATCACTCCACTACAAATTTTGCTGATAAGATGTGTCTGAACAAATTCCCCAGCAAAAATAACTGTCGCTAATGTTTTGATGCAGGTAAATATGCCGTTAATGTAAAATATTGTTCTTGTTTGTATTTTAGGTACAAGGGCACTTGGACGCCCTGGTCCGAATGGCACAATCCTGCGTCATCAAAGTGCGAGCTACCCCTAAGGACGTGAGGGCCTACTTCACGAACTCTTCGCCGGTGTCCAGGTCTGGTCAGTGCTTTGCTGCCTGCATGCTAGAACAGAGTGACGTCATTAACCATGGCAAGGTAAGTGACGATGAATATATGTACACTTATTAGGCAATCGTAGGACGTTCTGCACGGTGGACTGACTATTTGAAGGTGGCTTGGAGTGGATGATTGAGGGCTGCTGCTGGTATTGTTGGCGCTAATTAGGGGAGGCCTAGATACAGCAGTGGACGGCAATAAGCTGATATGATGACGACAATGATGATGATATTACACCCATCATCACCTGACTATCCTTTTTAGAATATTATATTATGTTGGGTCAACTTCCGAGTCTAACCGGGTGCAGTAGAGTATTGGTGTTTTACATGTGCCAACTGCCTACCACTCATCATTGTTACTTAGACCTATTTACAATAGCCCGTTCCATTTATATTATTCATTCACATAACAGATTGGCTAGAACAGTAGGTATCTACACTAACGTTAAAGCCACTGCCTCATAAAATTTTGTTCCCGAGAGAGGAATATCATTTTCATTTATTGGATACGCTCACGTAAATCTCCAGTTTGACATTCATTGGATTATGTAAGACGCGCCTATTCGTAGGCTTTGTGTCAGGTATAGCTCTCTAGCGAGAATAGTAGAAGTTTTTAAATAAAAGAACTGTCTAACGATTGCGGCAGATCTGTCTGAGTATAATTAAGTTTCAGTGAAACTCATTTAAAGAATAGAATCTGAATCTGTTCATGATAATTTGGTACCCTAGCCATGGCCTACCATATTGATTAATATGTTTCCTCTGAGGCGTAAAGAGCTTTACAACTTATTTTTCATACCCCTAAAATGAAGCAGTTTTCGTGATTATAGAACAAAATAACCTAGACATCAAACACTTACCTGCAACAGTCAATGAACATAGCTCTTTGTTACCATTTACTATCTCCTAACAAAGCCTTTATCTTCTCCAGGTGAACAGAGAACTCCTAGTCCATCTCGCGAGCTTGGTAAATGGCAAGAACTCCCGCGTGGTCCGCAAGCTAAACACCGTCTCCCGGCTCTGCCTGGACAGCATTGAAGGCATGTCAGATAGATGTCAACTAGCGTCCACATACAACGACTGCTTGAACGAAAATATGATTGAATTCGCATTCCCACTGGATATAGCTGAAGAAGCTGTGAGAAAGATGCCTTTCCATTTAATACAACCAAAGTGAGTATTTGAAATATTTATTTTTTGTTTTTTTCTCGAGGAGGTCAAAAATAGCCAAGATTGTATTGATTTCTTAAAAGGTCGTGTAGAGTTCATTTTGAAAACGTAATATTTAACCAAGAATAACTTGAATAGTAACTCATTGATATGTTACTTTAGATAACATTAATTTTGCTTAACAGCCGATGAACGACTATGCGACACCCGGCAATTATAATATTATTCAAATATGGGCTTCAAGTATTTTTATATTCATGTACACTTTTGACCTTTAAAAGCCCTGTGTTCTTTTCACATTGCGAAGAATAAACAAAGTGAAAATTGGTCTTATAATTACTTTACAACAAATATACCACTAGGCTACCTTAGAAGCAAAAGTTTGAGGGCAGTAGTACACAGATAATTATGAAAATTGATAAAGATTGTAAATCGATACAGTTATGAAATTAATGTATTAGAGGAATATAAGTAAATTACTGAATAGGACTTTATACATTAAAAATTATGTGTATTTAACGTATTAAAAATGTTACCATTTAATACGTAAAATTCTCTTTGTTTCCTAATGTATAAAATGTGTGGGGTTTTGTTAATTTATCGTCATCTTTAATTTCATCTTTCACATTTATCTGCGAACCTGGTAATTAAAAAGTCAAGTAAAATCCCAAATTGCTATATGTCCATATTTAATTAACTTCGAGTTCTAAAATAAATCAAAGAAAAATATATTTTCCCTGAAAATGAACCTCGAAGATGAATTCTTCTTGTTTTATTTTCAGATTACCTCGTAGCAGGTTTATAAAGAAAAGACCCTTCTAATACAATTGCCAGGTGAGCAGATGAGTACTATAAAACTTTTTTTTATATTTTCTTCCAATAATTATTTTAAGCTCTTTGTCTAGATATTTTTATGTCTACAGCCAAAAACTACGCCACGTAATACTAAATTAACAGGTTCCCTGTCTCATAAAGCATATGTGATACACAATTACACACCAATTGTTTTACTATTGTGTCTACTTTGTGGATAGTGAATAAGTTAAAATAACACCATTCATTTCAAAATTTTCTTTGCTGTCTTAAATTAACTAAAAGTAGATAAAACTAGATGTCATACGAAATATAAGGTATTGTCTCTCGCAAGTTCAATAAAAAATCTATCATTTAATCGAAAAAGTGATAGGAGCCAGCCTATCGCAGACAAAATTTATACAATATAATGTTATCACCATACAGGAGGATCCTGGTCCCCTTGCATCTTAGAGGAATCCACACACGATTCCTTCTGGCAAAGGTATGATGCTATTCTGATTAGGAACCGAACATTCTTGAAGTTACTCAAATTGAATCCTACAAAATCCACGGTTAGGAGAGCTTAGGACGCCAGACTTAGAATTCAAATATAGTAAAAGTATTTTTCGTTAATGAATTCAAAATAGTTATATGTAAATATACTAGCTGGCTACCGCAGTTTCATCCGCATCCCGGAGAAACTTTTTCCCATACTTACACAAAATATAACCTGTATTATTAGGAGATAGTGTAGCTTCCCAACGGTAACAGAATTATTCGAATCGCTTCAGTAGATCCGAAGCCTTTTCGTTACAAACAAACAAATCTTTCCTCTTTAAATATCAAGTATAGATCAAAGATTTAGTATTTGTAACTTTCCTTAATTCTAATTATCTGAAACCAATATTTCAATGCTAATTCATTAAGGCTTCAAAACAAAACCCTTCACGCCAAGCCATTCGTTAAGAAATATACGAGTATTTCCAAACCTCGTCACACAATACCGTATTACGTACATTTTAATGCCTGCATCAGAAATCCTTGTTTGGAAAATTTTCAAGTTTTACTGTCGCCGCCAGAGACTGTGAGGATTTTACAAATTAGATTAATCAACTCTTCGAAAAGTTCAACCGTCGAGAGAACTTGATTTACAACTCTCCCAATCAATATGTAGATGAATTTCAGAATATTTTATCTACCTGATTTAGTTAGGGTGCTCTGTAAAAGAATTATTGAAATATGAGACTATGGATTTTTGGCAAAAATATATCATTTATGACATAGTATTTTCCTGTTAGATTAACGGCACGTTTCATAGGTTCCAGATAAAGTTCTAGATAGCTATCTGACAGATGCCATAGAATAGTTGTCAAAATTAGAAACATTTATATGGATAGTGCCATAGCGTCAGATAGCTTTATGAACTTGTGAAATTGGCCGTAAAAAAATACAAATATTTTAGAGTGCAAATGAGACGCGATGTGAGACGAGAGAATTCATTATCTTACTTCTTTCAAAATTTGTAACCTATTCTTTCTTCGCTCCTGTTTTTTATCTATTTTAAACCAATAATAATGTAAGAGTAAAGGTCATGGCACATTGTACCGGCACGGTCACGGCACAGCAAATAACGTGTCATTCAAATTTGAACATTAAATCGTATGACGTATGATATATTTCATAACGTCTGTTGGTAACAATGTAACAGGCGTGTGTTTTTTATATTTTTATGTTGGTAACATTGCAAGCTATTCTGTCTGTCTGCCAAGTGTGCGCTACTGTGTAAAAGTTAAATTTCATATCTTTAAAATAAAAGTCTTCGTGCTGTCAATACAAAAAAGCCAACGGCGGGCTGTCAGCGCGCGGTTTCCTATCTAACAACTCACGTTGTTATGAAATATATCATACGTCATACAATTTAATGTTCAAATTTAAATGACACGTNATATTTAACCAAGAATAACTTGAATAGTAACTCATTGATATGTTACTTTAGATAACATTAATTTTGCTTAACAGCCGATGAACGACTATGCGACACCCGGCAATTATAATATTATTCAAATATGGGCTTCAAGTATTTTTATATTCATGTACACTTTTGACCTTTAAAAGCCCTGTGTTCTTTTCACATTGCGAAGAATAAACAAAGTGAAAATTGGTCTTATAATTACTTTACAACAAATATACCACTAGGCTACCTTAGAAGCAAAAGTTTGAGGGCAGTAGTACACAGATAATTATGAAAATTGATAAAGATTGTAAATCGATACAGTTATGAAATTAATGTATTAGAGGAATATAAGTAAATTACTGAATAGGACTTTATACATTAAAAATTATGTGTATTTAACGTATTAAAAATGTTACCATTTAATACGTAAAATTCTCTTTGTTTCCTAATGTATAAAATGTGTGGGGTTTTGTTAATTTATCGTCATCTTTAATTTCATCTTTCACATTTATCTGCGAACCTGGTAATTAAAAAGTCAAGTAAAATCCCAAATTGCTATATGTCCATATTTAATTAACTTCGAGTTCTAAAATAAATCAAAGAAAAATATATTTTCCCTGAAAATGAACCTCGAAGATGAATTCTTCTTGTTTTATTTTCAGATTACCTCGTAGCAGGTTTATAAAGAAAAGACCCTTCTAATACAATTGCCAGGTGAGCAGATGAGTACTATAAAACTTTTTTTTATATTTTCTTCCAATAATTATTTTAAGCTCTTTGTCTAGATATTTTTATGTCTACAGCCAAAAACTACGCCACGTAATACTAAATTAACAGGTTCCCTGTCTCATAAAGCATATGTGATACACAATTACACACCAATTGTTTTACTATTGTGTCTACTTTGTGGATAGTGAATAAGTTAAAATAACACCATTCATTTCAAAATTTTCTTTGCTGTCTTAAATTAACTAAAAGTAGATAAAACTAGATGTCATACGAAATATAAGGTATTGTCTCTCGCAAGTTCAATAAAAAATCTATCATTTAATCGAAAAAGTGATAGGAGCCAGCCTATCGCAGACAAAATTTATACAATATAATGTTATCACCATACAGGAGGATCCTGGTCCCCTTGCATCTTAGAGGAATCCACACACGATTCCTTCTGGCAAAGGTATGATGCTATTCTGATTAGGAACCGAACATTCTTGAAGTTACTCAAATTGAATCCTACAAAATCCACGGTTAGGAGAGCTTAGGACGCCAGACTTAGAATTCAAATATAGTAAAAGTATTTTTCGTTAATGAATTCAAAATAGTTATATGTAAATATACTAGCTGGCTACCGCAGTTTCATCCGCATCCCGGAGAAACTTTTTCCCATACTTACACAAAATATAACCTGTATTATTAGGAGATAGTGTAGCTTCCCAACGGTAACAGAATTATTCGAATCGCTTCAGTAGATCCGAAGCCTTTTCGTTACAAACAAACAAATCTTTCCTCTTTAAATATCAAGTATAGATCAAAGATTTAGTATTTGTAACTTTCCTTAATTCTAATTATCTGAAACCAATATTTCAATGCTAATTCATTAAGGCTTCAAAACAAAACCCTTCACGCCAAGCCATTCGTTAAGAAATATACGAGTATTTCCAAACCTCGTCACACAATACCGTATTACGTACATTTTAATGCCTGCATCAGAAATCCTTGTTTGGAAAATTTTCAAGTTTTACTGTCGCCGCCAGAGACTGTGAGGATTTTACAAATTAGATTAATCAACTCTTCGAAAAGTTCAACCGTCGAGAGAACTTGATTTACAACTCTCCCAATCAATATGTAGATGAATTTCAGAATATTTTATCTACCTGATTTAGTTAGGGTGCTCTGTAAAAGAATTATTGAAATATGAGACTATGGATTTTTGGCAAAAATATATCATTTATGACATAGTATTTTCCTGTTAGATTAACGGCACGTTTCATAGGTTCCAGATAAAGTTCTAGATAGCTATCTGACAGATGCCATAGAATAGTTGTCAAAATTAGAAACATTTATATGGATAGTGCCATAGCGTCAGATAGCTTTATGAACTTGTGAAATTGGCCGTAAAAAAATACAAATATTTTAGAGTGCAAATGAGACGCGATGTGAGACGAGAGAATTCATTATCTTACTTCTTTCAAAATTTGTAACCTATTCTTTCTTCGCTCCTGTTTTTTATCTATTTTAAACCAATAATAATGTAAGAGTAAAGGTCATGGCACATTGTACCGGCACGGTCACGGCACAGCAAATAACGTGTCATTCAAATTTGAACATTAAATCGTATGACGTATGATATATTTCATAACGTCTGTTGGTAACAATGTAACAGGCGTGTGTTTTTTATATTTTTATGTTGGTAACATTGCAAGCTATTCTGTCTGTCTGCCAAGTGTGCGCTACTGTGTAAAAGTTAAATTTCATATCTTTAAAATAAAAGTCTTCGTGCTGTCAATACAAAAAAGCCAACGGCGGGCTGTCAGCGCGCGGTTTCCTATCTAACAACTCACGTTGTTATGAAATATATCATACGTCATACAATTTAATGTTCAAATTTAAATGACACGTCATTTGCTGTGCCGTGACCGTGCCGGTACAATGTGCCATGACCTTAAAGCTGAGTTATTCGATTTAACTTTAACTATAACATATCTTAATGAAATGTCCGCCCATTGGTCGAATTTTCGACGTGACAACTGTGTGACCAATGGGCGACCATTTCACGACCGGTTTAGGTTAGATTATAGAAATTTAAAACAAACAACCCATACTTGGTTATAATTAAGTACCATTTTCCATTTATTCATGATATTTTGTCTGTTTTGTTTCAGTTTGCCCCAAGAAATGCGATCGATCCCGTACTAAAGAAAATTATCTCTGGTTACAGGATAACTCAAGAAAATTTAGTTTCAATGTTATATTTTTATTTTTATATGGATATATTAAACGCTTAAAGTTGTAATTTTTATGCTTCGTTTTTTTAAGTATAATATTGGCACTCTAGGCCAATTCTCGGTCACGGGCGGCGGCTGTTCTCATATAAGGAGAATACACAACTGCGTAGGAAATGTTATGCAAAAGCATTTGCGCTGACGCAGGTGCACTTCCTATTACCTTACCCTCATAGTCCGATGGGCGACAATCCGACACGATCGCAGAGAGATCAGGTGCAGGACCGACATTAACGTGTATCAATCACCAACTTCCAGACTCCGGGTTACTCTGTGAAAGTTTCTAAAACTCGCAAAGCGATTTCGTCCCGACCCGGGGATCAAACCCGAGACCTCGTGACACAGCTGTCGATTATGCGACAACGAGGCAGTCAAAGTTTAATAGATGTTTAAAATATGTATAATTAATTAGTCGATTGATGGTTGTCAACGTTTTTACCAAAAAATATTTTCCTATCCTCACAAAATACAAATACTACGAAGAGGTAAGGTCTTTTTTCCTAAATAAGTTTAAGATAGTATTAGCCTCATATTCTTGCCCTCAAAAAGGGTGGCGAAAGATAGAGCTTTTGGCGGAAAATCGCATTTGTCCATCCTCAGAACAAGTTTAGTAATGACCATAAAGCCTAAAATCCTTAATTCACTTCTGTGTACCCAAAGACTGAAGATACTCACTGTAACGTGTCAAATGATAAAAAGTTTGACCGTTTTTTGGTGCACTTGACAGTTGCTGTCAGTCAGTACAAATAAGTCAGTCTTCCTCTGAAAACGTACTGCTGCCAACTGTACAGAAGATTCGATAGCACTATTCATTTATTACTTCATCCCGATTTTTCTGCTATTCCAATTTTTTCTTGTCCCCATTTTACAAAAAATAAGAAGAGCTCGTGGCTAAGACAAGGCCGCGCGGATCGATCGATCACAAAATTAAGCAACGCTTGGCGCGGTCGGTCCTTGGATGGGTGACCATCTTGTCATGACGAGTTCTTCCGTGTTTCGGAAGGCATGATAAATTGGCGGGTCCTGGCTTTCAGTCGTCGTTACGGGCAGTCGTTACAGGTAGTCAGAAGCCAGAAAGTCTGACAACCTGTCTTACCAATGGGTATCGGGTTGCCCGGGTAACTGGGTTGTGAAGCTTAGATAGGCAATCGCTCCATGTAACACACTGTTTCTCAGCTGCATCTGCCGACCTCAACACAGTTGGGAAAAAGCTAGGCAGATGATGATTTTCCAAAAGATAAACCTAGCTACAATATTGCTACCGGACTCCATTACACCATCTTAAGGATATAGATTTATGTTTATGATAGAATTTTGAATTACGATTTCTAGTGCCTTTTACTGGGTCCAATAACATTGGCTTAAAGATTAATAGCCTGTATTGGGGATAGCCAACAAATCGATATAAAGTGGTAGTCAGTTTTATATAAAAGGAGTGATAAATATTCTTTAATGTCGTATGAAAGTGCCATTCTGCTTGAATATCCAGTATTTGTCATCCTTAGAAATGTAGCCTTACATATTGCAACTGTGGTATTAAAGTAAAGACATCCTATTTTGAGGGTCACTGCCAAAACTCTACGTAATTCTAAAAAAAAAACAAAATGATTTTGAATACGTTTCGACATTCATCTTAATTTTCTACGAAGTTTAAATTCACTATTCAACTCTCAAAATGAAAAATATGGTGATCGAAATAGTCAGAGATCTCATTAATATACATACAAACTTATTTACTGAAAGATGCTTCACAGCACACGGTAATAGTAGGCAGTAAGTATATCAGTGTCCTTACTGCCATAGCTTTAACCAACCTTCCCAAAAAGAAGAAGGTTGTCAATTCAACCGCGTACCTATATATTTTTTTAATCACAGTTCCCAATTAACGTCTTTGTATGTGTATGTCTTAAATTATTTCTCACTAGCCGTTTTCCCGCGGTTTCACTCGCATCCCGTGGGAATTAGTGCCCGTACCCGGATAAAATATAGCCTATGTCACTCGTGGATAATGTAGCTTTCGAATGGTGAAAGAATTTTTAAAATCGGTCCAGTAGTTTTTGAGCCTATTCATTACAACCAAACAAACAAACAAANATATAGCCTATATCACTCGTGGATAATGTAGCTTTCGAATGGTGAAAGCATTTTTAAAATCGGTCCAGTAGTTTTTGAGCCTTTTCATTACAACCAAACAAAGTTTTCCTCTTTATAATATTAGTATAGATTTCGTAGTTTCTTTCTCATTATAACCATTCAGACCAAAATAAAACTGATATCCCATGCCGACACGTTTTCCTAAATTCGTAGGATATCCTCATACGGAGATTAAATAATCCACGGTTGATTGGACGCCTCCTGTATCTCCGTGACGGGCCTGCTAATCCGTCCCCAAAGGGGGAGATAACACTGTTTGTCGGGGACTTGGGGGACAAACGAGGCCAAATATAATAATAATGGCCCCAAATGAGCCAGCTGGCTATTTGCGATGTCTGTTGTTCGGCTAGGCTTATATAAATTCGGTGATAATTATTTTCTACTCCTCTGTTTTGTGTAGTAAGGACATAATTATACTGTTGTTTTGGGGGAGTTTTGTCCCCAATGAACGATGAAAGGAAAGGACAAAGAGTTTTTGGAAAAAGGAACTAGCCTTATTTTCCTAGAACAGACAGTTGTGTTCCTTCAGAATACACAAATTCCATTCGAATTTCATATTAAGCAATTATAAGAATTTTATAATCAAAACAAATAAGTACGTGATGTATAATTCCATTGAACTTTGCCATTTTTCATCGCCCAAAACAAACATTCAATGTTGTGCATTCAATAATCCCTGTTACAGTACTAATTGAAATAGATATTCATCCTTTGACAAATTGTATTAATTTAGCAAACATTGCTAGGTCGTATATTTATTTGTGTCATGTCCAATGCAACGGCACAGGCCTAGCGCACACTAAGAGGAGCTCAGCGGAGAGGATTTCTCAGATTGTACATACTTGAAAATCAACTTTAACATTATTTAAATTAAGTGCATATAATCGTCAAACCTTACAAAAAAAATTGTCACACGTCCTCGAGCAAACGGGGAAGCCGTACACGGCTTATTTTAAAAGTGTTAAAGTTTATTTTCCATTGCCATTATAAAATCCTTTCCGCTGCGCTCCTCTCTGACTACGCTGGGACATAGCGTGGGAAGCGCCCACGCCTGCATTCGCTCTAGCACTGTTGAATGACAAATCAAATACATGCAACCACGACGCGAACCAATGCTATAAATACGAAGTTCCCTGAATTCATGTAGTTTTGCATTTGTGGAAAAATGCAAACACAATTTCATATACATATATTTGGTTTCCTTTTGCAAATGTATTGGACACAAATGTCACAGAGCAATACTCCGCCATTATAAAATAACACACTCAAGGAAAAGCTACAATGTAATATACTTATAGTATATACGTTAGTACATATTATTGTAATGGTATCTTTTATAAGCACCAGAAACAATGCCTGATCGTGAAGGTGTAATCTTGAGTCAAGACAGACTAAGCTGAACTTAAAAAAACCAAAGGATATAAGATCATCGGCAAAGTATATTCAAACATATTGACATCGCTTAAAAATGGCGTAGCAAGGATAATTGATTCCATAAACTTAAAATTATAATAAAAACAATATTAATTAATAATACCACCAAAAAAAACTTCTCAGAACCCGTACACAACACTTTACACCGCCAGCAAGAGTTGAGCAAGTGAAACATCGCTAAAAGAGTTTCGAAAGAAGTCGTAGCAAACTTTTTGCAACTCAAATACAGTACCAATGCAACCTACCAGCACTTCTTAACTGCACGAGACTCAGGTCGCCGACATGAAAACAAAAAAGAACAATTAAATAAACTAAACACAGACTACATATTTAGTTAATTAACGGGCAGTTTAATAAAAAATCCAAATAATGTACTTTAAATTAGTTTCAGTTTTCACTTTCAATTACATTTGTAGGTTTTTATTAATTAGTTGGATATTTTTTAGAAAAACTTGTGATTAGACATAATAATTATGTGAGCAAAGGTTATACATCTATTTGTAGATATTATCTATTTTAATATGACAAAGCTGAAAAGTTAATTTGTTTGAACGCGCTAATCTCAGGAACTACTGGTCCGATTTGAAAAAATATTTCAGTGTTAGATAGCCCATTTATCGAGGAAGACTATAAGCTACTTTTTATCCGGGTGTGCCGAGTAGTCCCCACGGGACGCAGATGAAACCGCTGGCAGTAGCTAGTAATAGTATAAAACTACAAGCTTCAAAATATGCAAACGTTTTACTATTCTATAATATCGTGGTTATAACATTTTTACGGCTATACCTAAACTTTCATAAAAACTCCCGGTACATAATCTTTACAATCCTAAGAATAACCAGAACGGAATAAATCAAATAACTGCCAAAATACAATAAAGGCTTCTTAATTTCAATAACTTCAAGGAACTTTGGATATAAGACAACGAATTTTCAGAACAAAAAGGTAAAATGGATCATGACTAGTGTGTAAAAGATTGCCCTTGCCAATTTTACGGATACACACAGTAATTGTACCTTATATTTTCATAGGTGAAGCTGAAGTAACTAATTAATTTTACTACTAGCTCCCACCCGCAGTTTTACCCTTCTTTTTATTTTATTATCTAAAAAAAATTAACGTCTCTCATTTTTGGGACAGCAAAAAATAACTTTGTTTTTCACACACATTTTTAGTATTTGTTGTTATAGCGGCAATGGAAATACATCGTTTGTGAAAATTTCAGCTTTCTAGGTATCATGGTCAATGAAATACAGTGTGGAGACAGACAGACAGACAACGAAGTCTTAGTAATAGGGTCCCGTTTTACCCTTTGGGCATGGAACCCTAAAAAGTATTCTATGTCCGCCTCCTGGTTCTAAACTTCTTTTTTTGTCGGTGGGAAATCATTAGGTGATCCCCTCCCCTCCCGCTGCGGATGAAGCACAAGGGAGTGTCAGACTTTTACTGACCAAAACCCACCGTGTTACTTCTGGAGCCCTTTGTGTACCTGGGCCGCTGCAACTCTTTCGAATAATCCCGTAGTACTGATTCTAAACCTCCCCAGTAATTTTCAGCCATAGTTCAGCCGTTTACATGTTATGAATAGTGTAAATATCAAGACTTTCTTTTACACACATGTATAGAAAGCAAATAACACCTCATTAACACCTCAACCGGTTTTACGGCCACTTTCACAGGTTTCAGATAAAGTTCTAGATAGTTATCCAACAGATAGTCCAATAGAACTGTTTTAAATTTTGTCAACTTCTCCTGTGGCACTATCCATTAGCTATTCAGAACTTTATCTGGAACCTGTGAAACTAGTCGTTAAAGTCGCAAACAGCGACAGTTATAGCACAGTTAAGATTATAGAATGCATAAATATGCAATTTACTTTTGAAATATTGTATTCTTCGACAATACGAAGCCTAATCCATATAAAGTGGATGCATGCTATTGCATCACAAAAGCGCAATTTAAAACACTTCTATTCTGACGTCGATTCAATTTTGCATCCTTACAATATTCCCACGTAACGTAAATGTCTCGGTATGGAAAATATAATAACACGTCCTGTTTGAAATGGTGTCAGTTTGCGAAGTTACAATGTGAGCCAAGCTTTGTTTTTAGAGTTCCGTAGTAAACTAGGAACCCTTATAGTTTCACCATGTCTGTCTATCCGTCCGTCCGCGGACTGAAATCTGGTACCAATATGTAAATCCACCACGCCGACAAAGTGCACTTTTTTGAAAACCGCAGATTATAACTTTGTTATTCATATATTTGTATGAAAAACAAAGTTATTTTTTGTTCCCAAAAACTGATTGTATTTTGTCTTCTCATAGGCAATAGATACATTAATTTTTCATAGATAATGGCAGCACAGAACCCGTCGTGCGCGAGTCCAACTCGCACTTGGCCGGTTTTTAGCGGGCTACGTTTAATGACATAAGAATGTTCGTTGTTTTATTGCCTTCTGTATTTTGTAAGGTTATATTCCTAATGTTTCAATCGATGAACCGTTTGCGAGATAGATAGGAGAACTTGGCTTCTTTGTTTCTTTTGTTTATCATGTGATAGTTAAGCTACGATAAGATACCATTAGAGCAGCGGTCGGCAACCTTTTGGCAGGCAAGGGCCACTAGGTAGCAAAAAAACCTAACGGCGGGCCGCACTTGTCATATTAACCCCAGAAGCCGAATGTTACTGTTGTTTTATGTGCATCTCACTTATGGAAGCACACCAATCTTTTGGATAAAATTTATAAAATTATCGGACATAAATTATTATTCATCTTAGACGACCTTCGACGACCGAGCTAGGACGAGAAGTCGGGTCTTTGGCTCTTTGCACTCCCTTCGTCAAACATAGGCACCATGTTTGATGACACCACTTTCAGACTCGCTGTTTGCCTCTATCTGGGTGCTCCTTGCTGCTCTCCTCATCGCTGCCACTGCAGAGAAGCTGTCAACAGCCTCGGTCACCATGGCCTGTCGTGCAGCTGCAGTGCGGGCCGTATACTACGGCATGCGAGCATCAACGACGTGATCCATCGTGTCCTTGTTATCTTCGGCGTTCCAGCCGTACTTGAACCAATCGGGTTGGCACGTGACGATGCAAGAGACCAGACGGCATGTCGCTATTTCCTTGGAAGTTGGGTAGGACTTTAGTGTGGGACGCGACCGGAGTCGACACTCTTGCGCCAACCCACCTTCCCAGAACTGCGTGTTGTGCTGGCTCTGCCGCTGCACAAGCAGAGAACCTCAAGCAGCGCAAATATAGTAGTCTCATCGGCATCTGTATGTTTGAGCCGTTTGAGGGGTTGAAACTCTCGGACCGTGGGGTCCGAGTGCTCATCTTCTTGCCAACGAAATATCCAAGCGCCTGGATGACACTTCGCGTGACCCAAGCGCTGGTTTTCATTTCGCACAGTGGTTAAGCATTGCCATTCAACGTGGAAATGGTGCCAGCCTTTTGAGTACAAGTACCTGGGACTCGTCCTCGACAGCCGGTGGAACTTCATCGAGCATTTCCGACGTTTGGCCCCCAAACTGGAGAAGGCAGGCGCTGCCTTCAAGCGGCTCTTGCCCAATCTGGGGGGTCCAAACGCCTCCTGCCGTCGACTCTACGCGGGAGTCATGCGGTCCATGGCCCTTTACGGGGCCCCGGTGTGGGCACGTTCACTGCGGCTTCGAGCCGCGCACTACTTGAACGTGCCCCAAAGGGTGATAGCCATCCGGCTAATCCGGGGGTACCGCACGATCTCCCGCAAAGCGGCTGGTCTTCTTGCCGGGCTGCCACCGTGGGATCTAGAGGCGAGGGTGCTCTCACGCCTGTATGATTGGCACGAGGAGGCACTGCGCCGGGGGGAAACCCCGTTGCCACGACAAGTTGTCACGCAACGGGCGATCTTCCGGCGCGATCTCATGGTGGCATGGAGTGACCGGCTATCGCAACCCCAAGCAGGGCACGCCACAATAGTGGCGGTAAGTCCCCTCTTTGAGGAGTGGCTCGGGAGGAGTCATGGCGCCCTCACCTTCCGCATGACGCAGGTCCTCACCGGACACGGATGTTTCGGGAGGTACCTGCATCGCATNAAACTGGAGAAGGCAGGCGCTGCCTTCAAGCGGCTCTTGCCCAATCTGGGGGGTCCAAACGCGTCCTGCCGTCGACTCTACGCGGGAGTCATGCCCTCCATGCCAAGGTCCATGGCCCTTTACGGGGCCCCGGTGTAGGCACGTTCACTGCGGCTTCGAGCCGCGCACTACTTGAACGTGCCCCAAAGGGTGATAGCCATCCGGCTAATCCGGGGGTACCGCACGATCTCCCGCAAAGCGGCTGGTCTTCTTGCCGGGCTGCCACCGTGGGATCTAGAGGCGAGGGTGCTCTCACGCCTGTATGATTGGCACGAGGAGGCACTGCGCCGGGGGGAAACCCCGTTGCCACGACAAGTTGTCACGCAACGGGCGATCTTCCGGCGCGATCTCATGGTGGCATGGAGTGACCGGCTATCGCAACCCCAAGCAGGGCACCCCACAAGTCAGTAAAAGTCTGACACTCCCTTCCGCTGTCACCCACAGCGGGAGGTCATACTGATGATTTCCCATCGATATTAAAAAAAAAGCCTTTTGAGTACATTACCGAGTGACAGCGATGAGGACCAATTTTTTGATGCGCTGTATTAGATTTAAGCTGTNCACAAGTCAGTAAAAGTCTGACACTCCCTTCCGCTGTCACCCACAGCGGGAGGTCATACTGATGATTTCCCATCGATATTAAAAAAAAAGCCTTTTGAGTACATTACCGAGTGACAGCGATGAGGACCAATTTTTTGATGCGCTGTATTCGATTTAAGCTCTTTAGTTAAAGTAAATTCTCTGATATATCACAGTATTGATGATACGGTTGCTTGCAGTTTGTTTATCCATTTATTTTGATATTATTAAGACATATTTACAAAACCCTCTCGGGCCGCAAGTAAGACGTTCGCGGGCCGCATGCGGCCCGCGGGCCGCGCGTTGCCGACCGCTGCATTAGAGCATGAAGTTTTACTGAACGCAAAATGCTTTTCAGCTCTCAATATCTACCGGGACTGCGGGATTGTTCGAAAGAGTTAACGCGCCTAGGGATACAAAAGGCTCAAAAAGGAACACGGTGGGTTTTAGTCGGTAAAAGTCTGACACTCCCTCACGGCACCCACAGCAGGAGGGGTCATCTTGCCATCAATCAACAAAGAAAACAAATATCTACATAGTACAAAAATCTCCTATCAACCAATCAGAGCATAGTAAAATAAGCTTTTTCCTCTTCACTGAAATTTTTTTCAATTTTTACCCGAAGCAGTTCACAAAACCGCTCAACACTCCCCTTTTCTGTGATGTTACCGCCTCAGGGGAAATTTCTGCTATACGTAATGAAAACCAATATACTATAAACTGTATTTACCAAAAGGAAAGAATGTTATAAATAGTTTCTCCTTAAAATGATATTATTTTCCAAAATTTATACACGTAATATGATTAGTCTCAAGCCTATATGAGAAAATCCCAAAAATAGCGTAAGCCTGAAAGCTTTTAACTTAACCTACTTATAATATTAAAAGAACAAAAAACATCTAAAAGGTTTGTAAAAGAATTTGCGATGAAAAATATATTTTCGGTAAGAATAGGAATGGAGATTAAACCATGAATTATTTTTAGATCTTATTCGCTTACGTAAGTCATGTTCGACCTACATAATGTTAATATTGTAATGTACCTATGTATTTTTACGGGCTTTATGCTTACATATGATTATCGAACATGTGTAAGTTTCTGTGTTATACATTACAGTTTTAACATCTGCCTAGACTTTTCCCAACTATATTGGGGTCGTCTTCCAGTCTAATTGAATGCTGAGTACCAGTGTTTTGCATGACCTTCTGACCCGGGCAATGCGATACCCCTTGGCAAGACTGGTTGTCAGACTATTTTGCTTCTGACTACCCGTAACGACTGGCAAAAATATTCAAACGGTTTGCGTTATCGTTTATGATATGGAAATTGGTTGGAAGCCTCGTAAAAGACACTTATTTTTCCATTCCTTCGGTAGAATATGTTTTCTATTTCCTCAAAAGTTTTCTTTCCCGAGAATAAATCACAAATTGAAACTGTACAAAAATAGCATTCGAACAGAGGAATTCAAATGTCCCTGAAGTTTCTTACGTATATTGTTTATTAAGAACTATGCCTTTGTTATGGCGGTACGATACTCCCACGCGAAAACCCAAAGTAATTGTGTCCAGGAGAAAATTTTGTCAAAACCTTCGTGGGTAGGCGGACCCTATTTGTAATTTACGACCGAATAATGATACGTAGCTGTATTTACCAAGTATAAAACGAACATAACCTCCCATCTCTTTTGGGAGTCGTTTTATAGGTACTTAACTAGCTCATTCCTGCGATTTCACCCGCGTCCAAGGCAACTTTTCGTACCTGGATAATATGCATTTGTTACTTGGGGATAGTATAGTTTTCCACTGAAAGTATTTTTAAATTGGTTCAAAAGTTTCGGAGTATTAAGCGTACATACAAACAAATAAATGTGTCCTCTTTATTATATTCGTATAGATAGTATAGACTAGCTACATTACCGCTAATGTCGGTCCTGACCTTTCTACAGTCGCGTCGAATTGCCGACCCATCGGGCTATGAGAGTGAGGGAATAGGGAGTGCACCTGTGTTTGCGCAAATGCTTGTGCACTATAACATGTTCTGCGCAGCTGGCTGATCTCCTTATATGAGACAAGCGGCCGTGGCCGACAATCGGCCACCATCATTATATTTCCATTATATAAAATGTTATTTGAAATCTTTTTCACAGGTACCGAAATTAAAGAACAATGAAGTAGCATTTTCATCAAAAGAATAAAGCGTAAAGCAAACAAATGATGGAATCTTTTACAAAAACGATCATCAATCCTCCAGTATCCTATTAGCTTCTGGTCAAAGTAAATAACTATAAAAAGGCTATAAGAAAGTAAGTCAAATACAGAGTTATTGAACGAGCCGAGTAAATATGACCAATAGATGAAACTAAACAAAAAATAAATCCTTTAGCTGTATGGAATTATGTTTGAACTAGCAACGTAGGCGGCTCATTTCTTTTGTCCATATTTTATCTGCGATTTTGTTCGAAAATATACCTATTTTTACCGATAACTGTAAGAAATAGGTATTACTACGAACAGGCAAAATTCTGCTACCCAAACATATTTTTTAAAAGAAAAATATATTTTTTCGCGATTTCTAAAGTTGTATCACAAAATGCTAGTCTTTGTGTAATACATATTCGCTTTCAAAAGACATCAAATATTTTTCTAGGAAAAAGATCTGAATCTGAGAATGTTTGCGTTTGAATTTTTTTTTCAAAAGTCCTTTTTTTGTTTTTTGAAAATACATATATTTTTTTATTTTCTATTTTTGTCCCTGTCAGATCCGTAAAACTTTTGTTGTATAGCTACATAGTTTTGAGAAATTTAAAAAAAAACTACACTAACATAAATCAGGGGGCACGGCAGTGGCCCCACCAAGTCAAGCATTAATATTACAATAACGTAGAGGGATTAGCTGCCGAAGGAATCTTCGCTTATACGCAGCTACATTAAAGGGGAGATGTTCTATCAATCATTTACTTATGATCTATTATTTTTCGGGGACAGCAAGCTTTTAAGAAGATCTTTGTAGCGAAAAACAACAGAGATGTTCGTGTTTTGGCACATTAAAAACTATGTAATTTTTAATTTAGCTACTGGTTGCTAATCTGGGGTATTATTATCATTTTTTTTCCTACTTCGTTTACCTAAGTTTACTTTTACATTTGGTACCATTCTGCGTAAGTCGGGAATTTCATCAGAAGCAACATAGGCTGATTTCCCATTATACATGCAGTTATGACAATCAAAAGAATGAAATAATATTTAAGTGTCCATTCTAAAAGTAGTTTCTTATGAGAAATAACAGACTAGAAGCAAATAGACAAAGAAAAAAGTTGCAGGTACTGTTAGCGCGTTATCACAATATAGGTAATTATTTCTTTTCTTTAACTATCATAGTATATAGCTTTCAATAAGTTTAAATCATCTCGAATCAGCGCCATAGTTTCCAAGACATCCCATCTCATACAAACTTACTTTAGTTCCAAGGGAAATCTTCAGAAGTTTCCAGAACATTTTCCTTTAAAAGGCTCGATTTGTTTGCTTACAAAATGCTGGGAAATTGCTCGTAAAGAACAACAATAACTGTTCTCTTAGATATCAACACTGCACTTAAGAGGCGTTCCTTAATGCGAACTGAAAATAGCGAGTGCTACACGGCATAAAGTTTAAAGAAAAATGGTGTAATATTCTAAATTATATATCTACACAGAATATTTACTGTAACAAAACATGATTTTAGAAAATATCTTCTTAGATGCCCTTTTACTATAATGTTCTTTGTAAGTACAGACGACAGCAGGTCAACGTATACGAATCTGTCAAATTTTACCAATCAAATATT
>NWSH02000613.1:6485351-6556470 GCA_002382865.2 Heliothis virescens | reverse complement strand
AAAATCCATTGCAGAAATTTGACAGATTGTGGTAACTTGATGTGCTGTTGTCTGTACATAAATTCATTAAAATTTAGACAAAAGAAATATTGAATAGAAAAAATATTTCACATCACGTGACTGCCTAATTAATTTCTACGTGTCGACTCAGCATGAAGCATCCATGTATTAACAGTTACAACACAAATAAGTAGCACTTTATCCGTGTTTATCACTTACCTGTGTGTTTCATTCAATAGATCTCCAAAAATTTTGTATAAGACTAATAAAAGAAAAGGTATTCGAATTATTTTTCCTCGAAAAATGCTCAATAGAATAATTGCTATAATTGAGTGTCCCCTTGTAATACTACACGCTTGATAGGGCTGAGACAGCCACTCCTTACCGTCTTGAGTGGCAAAGTTGAGCTTGTTTACGCCAAGATCCTGAAGAAATACTGATATACTTGACAAGCTTTTCATTAACTTTATTCGTAGAAATGTAAGGTGGAATAATATTCCGGGTTCCAATATAAATATTGTATTCATTGTGGCTAAAGCCTACTTTTAAATTCCTAGCTAGTCAAGTATTATCAATGCAACTTTTTAAAGTGTGTCTTGAATATCGTCATGACCTAGAGGTCAAGTTTTCACTTGACTTCGATTTCATTGCCCGTTGCTTGCCATTTTATTGGAGGAAGATTCTACTTGCACTGTGTAAACGTAATCGCGCAATAGGTAAATGATCGCCTGTCAAATATTCCTGCAATAAAATGGCAAGCATCGGACAATAAAATCGCAACGTGTAAATGGGCCTTTAGTTTAAAGATCGTAGCTGTAAATGTGGTATACCGAGTAAAAATATATATACCTTTGTCTATTAGTGAATGAAATCATCTTGTCGAAATCGAAACTACAAGCCTAGCTGGTAAGTATAGAGGGTTTTAGTTAATTTGCAAATTAATGAATATATTAATAGTAAAAGGGAAACAGGACAATAAAAATAAATACAAAAAGTGCATCTAATAATATTAAAATCTTTATTTAGGACGACACGTTCCACATTCAAGACCTCGATACATATAAATAAATTTATATTTGTAGGTACCGCAAATGCCCAATATCTCTACGATGGGGTTCACTTTAAAATATTCTAATACACAACTGTATAAATCATCATAATTTTTCAACAAACATGAATAAAATATATAAAAATTCTGTTTAATTCAAACTATACCAGAGAAGCAAAACATTTTATCACAAGCCTATTAATAATTAACTTTTAACTGTATAAAATAAAGTGTATTTCACATAAAACCGTTTATAAATATTCGGTAGCATTTAATAACGGATTGTTTAATATCTTTGGTATTTACTTATAGGAACGTAAAGTGACGTAAAAGGTACATTTAGGAGACATGAATTTATTAGAATCATTACTTTGCTTCTGGCATGTTAGTTGGTCTTTGATCAGTACAATAACGAAATCACGATAATAAATAATACTATATAAGGTAATAAAGAGTATAATGGTAATAGATAATAGAAAAAACATAATAAATAAGGTGAATGAACCTCAAAACGAGAATGTTACCAACACAGCAACCAACTAGCATGTCTGAAGTAACTCTAACTGTAAGCTATTTATATCATATCAGATAAAATTCTATGCTTTGAATTAATAACCTTATAATAGGCTTGGAATCGAAACGAAAATCAGCATCAATTTCATAAGCTCATCAACATTTCAAATACTGGAAAATATTAAATTCATGCAATATTCCTTATTTCGAATAAACATGTTCCATCTATTTGGTACATTTCGTATAATATCAACATTACCGCGCTTACATTTGCATATTTACCGGAGTTAGGTCTTGAATTCACTGTTCGAGACCAATGGAACCTTGAATATTATTTACAGTATATGTTACTGAAGATTTTATCAAATTCTTGTGGGTGTCAAGAAAAAAAAAGGGGGGTTTTTTAAGACACAAAAATTACAATTATCATGAGATTTGTACAATGCTGGGGTGTTGAACGTGTATTTATTGAAAAAGCAATAAGAACTGTGAGTAGTGCCTTAAATCAATTACCGGGTATACGAGTATCAGGTTTGCTTCGCCGGGTCAAACTATTCGTAAATCAAGTCCAAGTTTCACAAAGGACCCAATATAGCTCCTTGAGGAACTCCAGATATTCAACTAGTCACTTGCATCTTTGGTGCATTGTTCTGTGACTACTTCACATAGAAGGGCAGCCCCAAAGTAACTTACATTCCTGTCTGTCCTCATATTTCTCTTTGAACCACTTGATGATTTTCATATACTTCTTTGTATTGATGTGTTCGGCTCTTTTCCTGTGTCGCTTAGACCTGGGGATGGCTGCGTGCGAGAGGAAACCTCCGTCAAGGACTACCATCCGATATTGTTGGAGGCACAACTCCAACATCTGTGTGTAAAAGACTTATAAATTAAAAGATGAATTTGTAGCCTATTTTAGCTTTCTTTAATTAAATATTGTCTCTGCCGCATTGAATTTAGTTCGTCTTGCTGTAAATTTAGAATCTGTCTCATGATCAACAAAAACTATTGAGACAAATTAATCTTTACTGACCAATCACTACATACTTTTAAGTAATAAGCGCCCTACTGGTTAGCTTTACACTGTACAAAGGTTCACTTTTAACAGAACCCTTTCATAATTCCATTAAGGGTTGTGAAAGTATTAGATTACCTGCGTCATCTTGTCCTGGCGACCCTCCCAGGATAGGGCTTCGCTGTACCAGGGCTCCTTGTTGGTGCCGAAGTAGAGGGGCTCCCATCTGTGGTACGGGTACTCCCGCTTAGCTATCAGCATAGGCTGTAACAAACTCTTTATTTAGAATCGAAGAAAGTAGGACTTTGTGTTTGATTAAGAAATATTTTGTACTGCATTTTATTTTCTACGTCACTCAGTATAAATGTATCTGTAGAATGCAGATTTACGAGAAGCGTTGTATCTTTTTAATAACAAGTAATAAGATTAGGTTGCCAATGTATGCAATAACAATCAAGTGAAATAAAGCTTTGAAACTCACAATAGCGAGAAAAATCCTGCATTTACTTCGAGATTATAAGGTCCTACTTTATGTACCAATAACTTTTACATTACCGCTTTCCCACCATGCGTGTAAACTGGTCTAGATAACATATATCATGCTTCGTTTCTCTACAGTTCAGACTAGCCAAGATTTATTGTTAACCTCTTTCGTGGAGATAAAACAGAAAAGAAGTCTTCGGAAACATATCGCAGTGACGTATTTTGATGAATGGGATATGTTGCTTAAGTAATTATCTAGGAAACTTCTCCTTGCTAATTAAGTAATTATGTTTGTTCGGGGTATAATTTATGGGCAAAGATCCGTATAAGAAGGTATTGCAGATGAATCTTAATCAGAGTTGAAGGTTGTGTAATTAAGTAAGTTAGAAACATTTTGTAACAAAAACTCTAGTTCTCAATAACCTTTATAATTTTCAATCCGTCATATAAATGCGCGTAAGAAACGCAAGTAATTTTAATTTTTAAATCATCAAGATAATCTAAAAACATGTCTATCCATAACCTAATTCATAAATTCTAACTAATATGAGATTAATTTTTGCTTCATCACTTAGCTAATTAGTGTAGCACAAAACTTGCGAAAACTGTAAAACTACTTAAGAAAATACCTGCAACTTGCAAAGAGTTATTCGTTGCATTCCCAAACTAATCGCGAGTACAAACATTCGTTTTAGAAAAGACAAATGGCTTTTACAGTGTAATTCAGTAGACGTCAGGATTCTGGCAAAACGAACTCAAGTACATTTGAGAGACTTCGTCCATCACAACAGAACTCTGATGAATTGGAAAACGCTCAGCTATTGTCGCGGCCAATATTGAGACAAAGTTGGAAAGAAAATATCTGAGAAGTGTCAGACCGGAATACTTTATTTTCGTATAACTCAAGTTGAAGGGTAGAATGCGACTCTTGTTTATTATGTTATAAAAATAAATATCTTAACAAAATACCTTTCGTTATTACTTTGTCAAAAAGGGTTAGAAAACCATCGTAACTTCACGTGAGTTATTCCCATAAGATCCTTAAACACCTTACTACCTACCGAACAAAGAAGAACCCTTAAAAATTTGCAGAAAAATTATTGCCAAACATTTAACCCAGCATCGAAAGTCCAAAAGACTTATAAAGGTATTCCCATAACAGCCACAAGTTCAAATTAGGACCCAGTTATAGCAGGTTAGCATTCTAATACGATAAATTGGCCCAGTTAGGACGCGGAGCTCTCAATAATTAGTTGGCAATTAGTCCCGGTGACGCAGACTATGTCTATGAGAGGGGGGAGGGGGTAAAGTGTGTTAGAACCATAGTAGAAAGAGAGGGAGTAGGTTATTTTCACGCGAATGCACCGCGCGGAACTTGTGTGTGTAGTGGACGTGACGTACCTATGGGGTGACTCTCAATTATTGAGGTTCAATCTTATCGAGTGGCAGGCATAGTTCTAACATAGTAGAAAGAGTGGAAGTGGACAATCTTCATATAAACGCGTCACCGCACGCACACATAAACAAAATCTCGACCCGTTTCTTAGTGCGTGTGGCGACGCAGTTACTATGGTGCACATACGCGGTGCGTGTGTACAAAGACAACCTATTTCCTCTCTTTCTCCTGCGTTAGAACTATGCCAGTCACTTGGCAAGATTGAACCTCAATGATTCAGAGCGTTCAGTTCGTTGCAATCCTATCGAAGACGAAGGAAACGGTTTGATTGACTGCCGAATGCGGTCTGACAGTTCTGTACTGAATTGAAATTCCAGACGTTGTTGCTCGCTTTTATGTTTCGCGTGGGATTTCTGATCTGCCTTTGGTACTAAGATTTACTGTCGAAAAGTAAAGTTTCAGTTCGAACAATTCGAAAGAGTATGTAAGTACATGCATAGTCTTCAAAAGCTTGTAGCTTCTTGTTAGAATGTAATGGAACGCAATCGAACAATTTATTTTTAAGAGCGTCGTCTTTTGTCCGCTGTCATATTCATGTTCTGTCTAATCTTTTCCACCGTGTACGTTTTTAATATATTTTTATCACAAATCACGTTGTATTTTCCTTTATGGTAGCAGAGCGTGGTTAGCTCGTTGCTCCACCGTGATTCCGAAGTGATACAGTATAAAATATCAGTGAATTAACTTCAATCGGGAAAATTGGCGGCGCAATTTCAATTTGAGGTTTTTCAAGAAAAAATTCCGATCACGTTATATATTGCATATTCCGGTGAGGAATATCCAGCAGGACGGGTTCTTCAAATATGTTAATATACAGAAACTGATCGGGAGAGAAACTTCGCAACGAAGTTCAGAATGAAAACGTATATGGCACAGGACGGTTTATGGTGCCGTGTTGAGCAACCTAGAAACAAAGGAGAGAGCTCCAGTTTTGAACAACAACAACAACCAGCAACCGTCAAACAGAACATCAATGATAACAAATGGTTATTTGACTCCGGTGCATCCATTCATATGACATGTAGGAAGGACTGGATGTACAATGTCAACGAGCCATCAGACTAGCTGCTTCAAAACTACTTTCAATATGAAGAACCTACCCAGTGGTGCTGATGGTGTGACTCTGACTCAGGGACAAAGTAATGTCACATACATACACTGTATAGAAGGTAGGTAAGCAAGAATGATTTTAGCTGAACGAGCGCGGTGCATGATGTTGTATGCAAACCTAGAAGAAATACTGGGCCGAAGCACTGGCAACAGTAAATGACAGTCAAGAAGCTACTGCAAGTTCCAGTTCTCAAGAAAATACGAACTCAGGCAGTCTGAAAGATAAAATGAACACTCAGGAGTTGTCTACTTCCGTACCTGTGTGTAATGTCCAGTAAAGACTCTGATACACATGGTAAAAGTGATGACTCAAGTGAGAATACTCTATTAGAATGCACAGAAGAAGAATTCCTGTATAGCCATTTGGGTGGATGATTTAATTCTGTTTACTTCTGAGGAAAGTACGAAATATACCTACCAAAGATGGTAATAAGAATATAACAGGTTACTGTTACGCTGATTGGGCGAGTGATATGCGCGACAGAAAGTCGTCCACGGGTTACTTATTTTTGTTACAGGATGGTGCTATATCTTGGCGTTCACAGAAGCAGCAGATGATGGCACTATCCACTACCGAGGCGGAGTACATGGCGATGTCGGCGGCGCAGGAAGCGCTGTGCCTTAATGATTGCTGATAATTTAACTAAAGGCACTACAGCTGAAAAACATTTGTATTGTGTTACAAATATGGGTTTGCGTTCCAAGGGAGGGTGTTAGAATATAATGGAACGCAATCGAACAATTTATTTTTAAGAGCGTCGTCTTTTGTCCGCTGTCATATTCATGTTCTGTCTAATCTTTTCCACCGTGTACGTTTTTAATATATTTTTATCACAAATCACGTTGTATTTTCCTTTATGGTAGCAGAGCGTGGTTAGCTCGTTGCTCCACCGTGATTCCGAAGTGATACAGTATAAAATATCAGTGAATTAACTTCAATCGGGAAAATTGGCGGCGCAATTTCAATTTGAGGTTTTTCAAGAAAAAATTCCGATCACGTTATATATTGCATATTCCGGTGAGGAATATCCAGCAGGACGGGTTCTTCAAATATGTTAATATACAGAAACTGATCGGGAGAGAAACTTCGCAACGAAGTTCAGAATGAAAACGTATATGGCACAGGACGGTTTATGGTGCCGTGTTGAGCAACCTAGAAACAAAGGAGAGAGCTCCAGTTTTGAACAACAACAACAACCAGCAACCGTCAAACAGAACATCAATGATAACAAATGGTTATTTGACTCCGGTGCATCCATTCATATGACATGTAGGAAGGACTGGATGTACAATGTCAACGAGCCATCAGACTAGCTGCTTCAAAACTACTTTCAATATGAAGAACCTACCCAGTGGTGCTGATGGTGTGACTCTGACTCAGGGACAAAGTAATGTCACATACATACACTGTATAGAAGGTAGGTAAGCAAGAATGATTTTAGCTGAACGAGCGCGGTGCATGATGTTGTATGCAAACCTAGAAGAAATACTGGGCCGAAGCACTGGCAACAGTAAATGACAGTCAAGAAGCTACTGCAAGTTCCAGTTCTCAAGAAAATACGAACTCAGGCAGTCTGAAAGATAAAATGAACACTCAGGAGTTGTCTACTTCCGTACCTGTGTGTAATGTCCAGTAAAGACTCTGATACACATGGTAAAAGTGATGACTCAAGTGAGAATACTCTATTAGAATGCACAGAAGAAGAATTCCTGTATAGCCATTTGGGTGGATGATTTAATTCTGTTTACTTCTGAGGAAAGTACGAAATATACCTACCAAAGATGGTAATAAGAATATAACAGGTTACTGTTACGCTGATTGGGCGAGTGATATGCGCGACAGAAAGTCGTCCACGGGTTACTTATTTTTGTTACAGGATGGTGCTATATCTTGGCGTTCACAGAAGCAGCAGATGATGGCACTATCCACTACCGAGGCGGAGTACATGGCGATGTCGGCGGCGCAGGAAGCGCTGTGCCTTAATGATTGCTGATAATTTAACTAAAGGCACTACAGCTGAAAAACATTTGTATTGTGTTACAAATATGGGTTTGCGTTCCAAGGGAGGGTGTTAGAATATAATGGAACGCAATCGAACAATTTATTTTTAAGAGCGTCGTCTTTTGTCCGCTGTCATATTCATGTTCTGTCTAATCTTTTCCACCGTGTACGTTTTTAATATATTTTTATCACAAATCACGTTGTATTTTCCTTTACTTCTGTTTATCTAGAATATTATAGTGGTTCATCTTTATGTACTTACTTACAAACGCAAAAGTAACTCTATGTGTCTGTCAGGCTGTCGCGCTTTAACGCCAAAATTACTGCACGAATTTCTAAATAACACACAGTCCAAAGCCAAAGAAAAGGCATGATAGGCTACTTTTTATGCAATTGCCCCCGGAACTGCGGGAAACTGCTAGCTTTAATAAAAATACATATTTTAATACGCAAATCCAGAGATTACTGAGGTTATTATTAAAAAGTGCATTCTAAGAAAAACCTCTACTGCTGTATAATACTGGCAAACAAATGCATACAATGTGTCAAAGTCATTTTCATGCATCCGATTATCTTCAAGAGGAAATAATAGTGTCCATAATGGAACAGAAACGAGTTTTTGTGAAGTTCCTTGCATCTGACACTTTTGTTCGAGACATCTTGCTTGTAAGTTAAAGATGCTAATGGCCAGTTTCACATGTTCCAAATAGAGTTCTAGATAGCTATCAGGCAGATAATGCCATAGAAAAGTTATCAAAATTAAAAATTAAACCCCTCAAACTGGGGCTTACAGGGATGTTAAAAGAGTATACCTACATATTTTTTCATCGTTATTTTTAACTCTCTTCCACCAACGGGTTCACCAGCTCTCTAAGAGATGCGACTTTTTTACCTAAATCTGGTTATTCATTCACTAGCTTCCGCCAGCAGTTTCGCCTGCGTCCCCAGGGAACCACTTCGCGCATCCGGATAAAAAGAACCCTACAGCCTTCCTCGATAAACAGGCTATCTAATAAATTAAAGGATTTTCAAATCGAACTAGTAGTTCCAGAGATAAGCGCGTTCAAACAAAACACAAACAAACTTAAGCTGTATATTATCAGTATAGATTCGATTCACCATGTTCTATTGACACCACACATTTTCCTTATCAAACATCCTGAACACATAATAATATTTCACGCACAAGTAAAATACATTTCCGTTTACTTAATGCTTTCGAGCATCCATCATACATTCCAATGCTTGCTTAATGGATGTTTGACAGAATTCGACGTATAATCGTATCAAATACAATACTTATTTTGAGTCAAATATTAACATGGCAGGCAGTGGCGGATTTAGAAAATGCGAGGCCGGCAAAATCAGGGTTCCTTAAAAGTTGAAACAATACTTGTCCCTAGTTTAGGCAGACAACCAAATTAACTGTCATTTCAGTTGCGACGAGCGCATGGAGAACCCCTTATAGCCTGAGTACGGGGTCTCATATGTGCGAGGTCTGCAGTAAAAGCTACTTGCTCTTGCTATTAGGCTCATTGATGCCAGGCAGATTTTATAATATCGATGTATCGTTTATGTAACTACTTTAAATAAGTAGTTTCCTTAACCATTTTACTCCATCTTTTTAATTATTTAAAAATTATCTCACAAAACCTTATTAAATGTTCCATTCAAAATATTAAGATTTTTCATAGCCTCTTTCAATGTAGGTAAGAGACAAGATGAAGAAAACAAAAAAAAGCAATCTTATCTAGGATTAATTTTCATTAAATACGTATTCAACGTAGTAGAATAATTACCTCTACCAAATCGAATGAACCTGAGATAGGTCTAGATAAATCTGTATCTATAGTTAGTATGAGAAATCTCATCACTCTACCATCTTGACGGGAATTCGTGTATAAATCGAAGCTATTACATATCTCGATAACGCACAGACAGACAGATTGTGTCTATCAGATATTCTGTATATATATTGGCTATTATAAACCTACCACCAACACATGTATATTATCTTATCGATTGAAGTTACGCTACTTAGCGCAGTCAGTCTGCGGATTGGTGACCATAAATTCTTATTAATATTATGGATGCTAAAGTAACTCTGACTGTCTGTCAGTTTGTCGCGATTTCACGACAATACTGATGATGATGACGGTGATGTAAATGATACACAAATAGTCTAGACCCTGAAAAAAGACAGAAACAATGTTTTATCTGGATACGGGAAATAGTTCCCGAACACGGCTTGCTGCATATATAAACCAAGTTAGAGTTCTGCTCTCGGCTATTATGATAGTCTTTACCTTTAAGGATAAGTTGCCTAAAGGTCTGTCAAATAAACCAAATAGAAAGACAGTTATGAAAGGGTGAATAAACGTAATTCTATCAAAGTTGTATTTTATCAATCTATTCAAAGTCTCAATTATTGGAAAAAATACAAATTCCAAAAATAAATTCTCGTATCAATACTAGTCAATACTAATAACTAGCCATATATTTTATCAATCTATTCAAACTCCCAGTTATTGGAAAAAATATAAATTCCACACAGAAATACCTCCTATCTGTAGGATTTACTGTAGCATCTGATTCTCTTATACCAAGGCATCCTTTTGAACAGTTGTCCCGCACTATTCATCAATAAAAAGTTTTATCAAGACTTCAAAATAAAACGCAGTAGGAATTGCAATCTGCAATCTATTAGCCGCCACTCAATCTAACAGCAATTGTTTTTGCGATTTGTACGATACGCAATTACAGTCATATTGATTGAACTTACGTATGACTGCAGTGATTTGATTGGAATCCATACCGGTTTTAGTTTTTAGGCCAAATATTTTATTTAATTTAAGAGGTTTATCAGAAGCAGCTAAGGATTTGGATCTTGTCTTAAAGTTACTATACCATTTTCGCGTTATGATGAGTTCCCTGACAGTTCAAATTTTTCCATCACACGCAAATGGCTATAAAGCTATAACAACAAACCAACAAAATAAAGTTATTTTAAAATATTGTATCTTTGTTAATTACCCAGTAAACGATATTTTTTCATATTTTAAATGAACTAAATAAATATTAATGGCTAATAAATTAAATAATCGATGTAAAAAGATATGAGTTAAAACAATGTCGAAAATGACAGATAAACGAAACGGAATGTGACTTGCGTCAATAGAGATTGACGCAAGTTACTGAATCGAAAAAAAATCGATGTATAGTAGTGGCCATATGAAAAATTTTAAATTCCGATTCCATTTTCTTTGTCAACCGATTCGATTTAATAAAATAATCGATTAAGTTTCGTTAGGTTACATCACTCTAACTGTCAGATATGAACTGCCAGGGAACTCATGCTAAAATAAAAGCACTATAGTAACATTTCAATAGTATATCAAAATAGAGACATTAACTGACCCGTCGCTTTCAAGGGCGATCACGTTAGTTCGTATTTTTTTAAATCTGAGATGACAAAGTTACAAATGACACAGTTTCTACATTATATTTAAAACAACGATCATATTTTGTTTGTTGGTCCTTTCATTAATCAAGGACGAAGTAAAACATTTAGTTTTCCAAGAAAATAATTAAATCCTGTTATCATTACCGAACATGAGGCAGGCCACTCCACCGGCAGAAACTAGTCCTCAGTAATCCGATTCGATATGGCTCGACGCGACTCTCATAAGGAAAACGTTACATAACAGATGTTTGTGTAATCTACAAATATTTTCCGGGTCTCAGAAATTCCCAGATTGAAGCCATGTGTTTGTGTAAAAAACTGCCGTTACAAATTCCTTTTTGTATTTTATTTGAACACCAAAGCATTGATGTACCTGGTGATTTACCACAAAAAAGTATGCCTCGGCAGGCTCTGGCACTAGTGGGCCCCGCTGGGGTTTGTTGACTCTCACTGAAAAGCGCGTGGAACAACGCGCGCCGCCGACGATGAGCCGCCCGAAACTCACCGCCCACAGACCCACGACCTCTTACACCCCAAAAGTCGAAAAAAAACTGTGTATACACTTACCTCTAATACACTTTTCGGTGGTCTCATAAGCCACGTCTGGAGTCCTGGAAATCGCTGGCAGTGAGGACACACTCGCTGGTGGAAGTATGTTGCTCGATTTGAGGCTATCATTTGAATTAACCTGGTAAAGATACATTCTGGATATAAACAAATGTTGAAAGAAATAAAGGGTTAAATCTATTGGCGATTGGTAACCGTACCACCCTTGTGCCAGCTTGGCATACTGCCAACCGTGTATGGGGCTTTGTTCAACCCGTATAGGCTACAAGCAATATATGCCATGCTTGATGCCAAACTTTTTACTATACCAAAAAAATATTTTACCATTTTCAAACACATTCCACAAACAATTTAAAAAATTCAACGTCTAAAGAACAGGTATGCATAAAATTGAAAGCAATAAAAATACTCCATCTCAATAAAATTTTACGTCGTTTTACAAGTGCATGCCGTAGGGCACATTTACTGGCTGGAACTCGATAAAATTGATATAAAGTACGTTTTGAAAATGGCACGCCTTCAGCATAAATTTGGGAGAGTATAAGTACCTACAAAGATATTTTTTCAAAGTATTCAAGTTACTATCATATCAAGTGGTATGCCATGGGAAAAGGCGACTTTCAAGGATTCAGATTCAGAGATAATTTAAATTGACCATCCCAATGCCAAATTGGTTGGAAGTCTGAAAGTTATTAATATAGGTACTGAATCCTGATCCTGCATACAACTTTTTTTATCGTAACGCTGAAATTATAAAGACTATAGTAAGATACCAGACAAAACAAATACTTTAATACATTTCGTCAGTTTGTTGCAGTACCGTGCATCCTTGACTCAACCACACACTAAAGCACTCCATTGTTATTGAAAAGCACAACAGTATTGCCCACTATCATCAACTATCAAAATATTATCATACTAGGGGACTAAACAGTTTACGATTATTTTTGCCGTAATATTTCACTTTCCTATTTATGGAGCATGCTGTTCTTCATTCAGGTCACGCACGTATAAGAATAAAAGAATTACGATAGCTAGGCATCAGGACAATATTGCGTCGAGACGTCTGAAGCAGTAACTAAATGATATGTGTCCTGAATATATCTGAGATACTAATCTTCGTCTTAATAGAAAAGACAGAGAAAGGAACTCTTCCTTAATTGGTTTCGGATTCAATTTTGGGTTCTTATTAGAAGGCGTGTTAGGTATTCATTAGTAAGTTCTGCCGAGGCTACGGGATTATTCGAAAGAGTTACCGTGGCACTGGTACACAAAAAGCTCCAGAAGAAACAAACGTGGGTTTAATCAGTAAAAATCCACCCCACTTTAAAAGGTCAAAATAATATCAGAAGGAGAGTAGAACCTTTTTAAAATCCTAACACAATGCGGATCTGCTGCTGAAGTATGTAGCTACTTTAGTTCTTACATGCAGCTCAAAAGATGCAACTATTCAATGACAAGAAAAGAGCACCCTTCTACATAAGATCGCAACAATAGCAACAAAAGGGACTGTAAGCACTAAGCGCTTTCTGTATTCCTTTGTAATGTTCGCGTAAAAAATAAACAATTTATCAACTTACGTCACTTTCTCGTGTGGGATTTTCTCTCCTCTCTCCACTTCAAACAGAGGTACCACAAACACCGTCTTAGCAAACACACAGCCAGCGTCCCTTTTCTCGTCACCCATTAATTTTCTAACCATTTTCAAAAATTTTGGCGCCAAACCGTAACTCGGTACCATTTCTATATCGGACACTAAGAAATAATTGGTCGTTGATGCATTTCTTGCAACATTCCTCCCAACATTTATTGGATACAGCATTAATGTTGATTGCCTATACGTGTTTGTATAATCTAGGTTCTGACCAGCACAGTCCTCAAATCTTAAATCAGGCACAACGAATTTTGAATCTGGAAGCTTTAACATCATCCGTTCTATTTTATTCTTTCGCGCTCTCTGAATGTATTCCGCTCTAGTTTTATTGTTCAACTTGCGATAATTCTCTAATTTCTGTTTTAATAACTCTGTTGTTGATACGTTAATCATTTGAACTGGGGGAGGTACAGTGGTTAAAAAGTTTCTTCTCTCTTTTAAAGTTCTTAGTTTGGGTATCACACGCTTTGGGAAAAATAAATGGATTGAAACTTTAGCCATCATTGGGTAACAATGGCATAAGTGATCTAATATTTGAATAGCAATATCTAGATCGTAACCAGGTACAAAGATAGCAAGACTGATAGGACCATCCCAAAACTTCGCAATTTCAACTACATGATAGAGAAATTCCGGCGTCGCTTGAGTAACATACGTGACTGCGTCAACTTTGCTGGTGTTGATGAACGCCATGCCTTTAATGGCGTTGTAAATAACACCATAGTGACTCCTGCTGCCAGTTTCAGGGGACGGCAGTACTGGGAATGTGCCCCATTTGAGAGTATTTGGCAGGCCATAGTTGAACATGCAAAAACTGTCGTTCCCGGGCTGACGGCCTCTTAGGAAGGCGCCTGGACTGTAGCTAAAATCACCGACGCTCTGTTGCGGCAGTGGGTGCCCGTGGTGTCTGTATGCGTACATCTGTAGTACTAAAGTTAACGTCAGTATGAAGAAAGCTATAAGAAGTAAGGTCGAATGTTTCCTTGTCAACCTGAAGGAGTAAGCTCCGAATATCCGCAGGCATTTCGACATCTTTATCTTTCATTGTTTTTATTTATAATTCTCTTTTGTTGAACATGCTTCGTACTTTACAATAATTTTTACACTGTATACACTTAATACACACTGACACCATAATTATCTTTCTTCTCATTATAAAGGGCTAAGATTTTTTGTAAACACAACACACAATGACATGGAACGAGTAGGGCTGCAGTAACCTTGTTTCCGCACTCAAATAAATTTCTGCAGCGTTTCAGGACATGCTAGAATTTTGTAAATAATCAACGAACCACAAATTATTTGCTGTATCAACTCATTAAGACTCTAAGTTTGTTGAAATTTTGTTATTTTCACTTAAATTTCGGAGACGTATTTCATTGCCGTATAACGTCGTATTTGACAGTTGCTGCGCGCGCCGTTGACAATGTGCGCAACTGGGAAATCAATATTCCCGCCATGACGTTACGAGTGCGTTCTCGATTACTAATTTGTTTGAAATACGAATTAAGGCTAGAAAGTGTAAGAGTTTTTAATGTAATAATTTTGTCGATGGCTATTAATGAAACTTTATCCAGAAATTGCACAACATGCACTTTCGAAAATACCGACTTATTAAAGATCTTGTCTAAAGTTGTCCGTCCGATTTTATGACGAACAAACATTTTATTTCAGTAGTAATAGAAAATGAACATTTTAACACGTTCGCGGACGGTACCGCTTGAGTCTGTGTTCTAGAATGACACAGTAAATCTTCATACAAATTTATATGACGTATAAATACGTAGAGTCCCTTGATATTACACGTTTTAAAGATATCATGACATAATCGTTTTATCACGTCATCGTATGCATACGTTCTGTCATTATAAGCGAAACTAATAAGACGTATATTGACACGACGTATAATAACGTCCCTAGTGGTTTTTGTCAATTTCTGTCGGTAATTAAAAGAACGAGAACTTTCACTCAAAAGCATTTATTCAAAGCAGGCTGAAAACAACACTTTTCACGTTCACGTCAAAATTACATAAGACAGCCCCAAAAACACCCGCCCTTCACCACTTCCTATGTGTTTTTGCTGGGAAGAAGAAGTGGCGCAACAAATTCCCCAGCAACTACCTGATGTATTCTCTTGTGGGTCAAAATATTTATCCAAGGGTCCATCATCATCCTGGTAAGGATTAGCCTTGGTAGAGTTGTCGAAATCGTCGAAAATCTCATCAGTCTTGTCTTGCGCTTATCCATCTAAAAACAAACAAAATAACCCATTATATACCAATTTCATAGAATAAACTTATTAATTCATTATATTTTAATATAGTTGAGAGCCAAGTACCAATAAAATAATAACATAAACGAAATACTTACGATAATTTGTCTCTGCAAAAAGTACGATTCGCCACAAAGTCGTCACTGGAACTCGAGCGCACCCCCGGTGACACTGTCGCACTGAGTGTAGGAGCGCGGGAAGCGCGGGAGACGTATAAATACGTTGTGCGGGTGTGCGAAGCGTCGCCGCACTCTATCAACGGCACATATTTGAAATGTTTAAAAACTTACTCTACGTGACAGTAAGGTTTTTAGTATTTCACATGTTGTGACACAAGGTACATCCAATAAGATTTTGACTTGAAAGTTCATCGGATATGGACGGTCGGTCGTAAATAATATTTTATATTTGAACGTTATCGTACGTTGTGCCATATCAAAATCTCAAATTATGACGTACAAACACGTTCTGTCCTCGAAAGTGTTAATTGTATTACTTTGGTTTTATGTATGTTGTTTGTTTTGTTAATCCACGTTCTACATTATTAACGGCCAGTTTCACAGATTCCAGATAAAGTTCTAGATAGTTATCTGACAGACAGGGACATAAAAATGTTTTTAATTTTGACATACTTTTCTATGGCCTGATGTCAACTTCATCTAAAATTTTTCGTGTTTGGTTCGAATGTTTTGAATTTTGAAGGCTTTTAGTATTTTGCTACAATAAGTACAGATAACAGCAGGTCAACGTATTCGAATCTGTCGTCAAATTTTACCAGTCAAACATTAACCTACCTCCATTGTGATAAGATTGAAAATCTATCGCAGTTTGACATATTGTGGTAACTTGATGTGCTGTCGTCTGTACTTGTTCGACATGACTGCAAATAAATAAATTCTCTGTAGTCTGTAATAAAAAATAAGTGAAAAATACGATATTAAAGTAGATGCTGATAAGATTACACGCTCATTGAATAGAATGTTCATTGAAGCAATTTAATTAAATTATTTAATTGATTTCTATTTGAACAGTTCGCTGATTCAAGTAGTATTGTTGTTGTAAAGTAAATAAGATTTATAGGTGTTTTCTATCTTGTATTTTAAGTTTTTTCGGATAAATTTTTTATAAGATATTTTTTTACTAATACAATGGATTCGCTACTTAACAAGAAGCTTATCAAGAAACAATTAATTTAATTTTCACAGGAAAAGTATAAAACACGTCTTTTATACAGCAATGAAAAAAACACAGACGCAATCAAAATAAAGGGTATGCATCAGATCCTCCAAATCACAAAACCGCGATTTTATCTTCCATCGGTATTTACCGAAACGCTTCAAAACCGCTGTAAAGTTCACCCGTCACTACCAAGCTTTTTAAAAAGAACAGTTGAACCATTTTTCTTGTTGTACAAACGACAGCAGATCACGGTACCCGAATCTGTCAAATTTTACCAATCGAACATTAACCTTCCACTATTGTGATAAGGTTGAAAATCTATTGCAGAAATTTGACATATTGTGGTAACTTGTTGTGCTGTCATCTGTACATGGAAATAGTCAGAATTGGTAACCGCGGTAATCGTCGACCAGTCCCTGGCTGACAGGCCACACGACGTGAACTCAATTTAACTTTGCTTCTTCCTCGTTCCAAGGAAATGTTAATACGGATAAGGTTGTATGAATAATTGAATATTATTAGACAGAAACTTAGAGGAATGGTGCAGCTGCTGAATTGAAATGCAGCAGTTTCAATATATTGAATATACAAATTTAAATGCATCGCTATCTTTAGAGTTTTATGAACTGCATAATTTGTGACATATTTACCTGCATTATTAATAGGTATTTCATATAAAATACTAATACATATCCTGAACTATAAATTATTCACAAGCACATCCACATAGTTCTTTCACTACAATACTAAGTTCGATAACCAAAACACGAATTTGATGCGCTGTTTGACGAGAGTAAATTACTTATATTTCTGTTTGTTTGGAGTTGTCTGTCGGAATGAGTTTCTCATTGATAGATTAGACAATAAACTGCCTTTAAAGGTCAAAGGTTAGGCATTTAATAATCATGATAAATAAGGCTAAGAAGACAATCATGTAAAGACAAACAAAAAAATGTCAGCAAATTCGATAATAATGAAAAGTTATGTTTAAAAAGGAAAAGAATTGCTTCTGTAATCTTATCCAAAGCAAAAGAAAACAATTAAACAACAACGGCCGTAATAGATTTTAATTACAGCCCTGCTACAGATCGTCGGCAAAATTGGGCGAGAACTGGCCCCGAGTAATTGCATTCAACTTTTAATGAGAAACAGTGTGAAGGTTCGGAAACACGCTACACACAGTTTTTGGTGCAACTCGTGTACTTCAGTTGAACATCGGATACGATGAAGAACGCGCTCAAAGAAAAATTTAAAACCAACGCTTTTGTAAAACCACTATACAGAAAATTGAGATACAATAAAATAAAACCTAACATTTTCATTGATAACACTGTTAAACTAGATGGCAATGGAATAAGTGTCAAAAGAAGTATTGGAAGTAATAACGGTGATCAAAAATATTTTTGCAAAGAAAGAAGAATATTTTTGTGTGGCTCTCGGAAAAGTAATAATAATAAAGACGTTTTTGATAAGGTTAATGGGAAATTTAATAATGAAATAAGAAAAGGACATAATATGTTAAGTGTAGAAAATAAAAATCCCAACAGTGAAATTGAAGGTGTGGATGATAAAACAAATAAATTCGTTCAAGCTGATAATGAGGTTGCTGGTGTTAGCAAAGTAAGTAAAACTATAGCCGCGGTGTGTGATGAATATTATGAAAGTAATATAAGTTCTAGATGCTCACGAGGCTGTCTTGTAATTATATTCTAGCAAAGTTTCTTGATACAAAAGCTACAAGTTCACATTACGCTTACATTTCTTGGAATCTTAGGAGAAATCTTCTTGAAGGATGAAGTAAATTAAAATACATTTGTCTGAACTTAGAAGTAACATAAAACATCTGTTTATGTTTCAAACAAGTTTTAAAAAGAAAAACTAAGGCACAACATATTATTGTGTCTGTGTTCTTTAAAGAGCCAGACAGAGATAGACTTAGATTTTCAACCTTTAATCTGTATTAACATTATAAATCTGAAAAGTTTGTTTTCTTGAACTCAGTAATCTCTGGAACTACGGGTCCGATTTGAAAAATTCTTTCAGTATTAGATTTGCCTCGTTGGTCTAGGGGTCGCATAACTGCCGTGCCACGGGTCTCGGGTTCGATTCCCGGGTCAGGCCGAAATCGCTTTGTGGGTTTTAGAAACTTTCACAAAAGCAGCCTGGAGTTTGGAAGTTGGCGGTGTTACACCCCCGTGCCTGGGAGGGCACGTAAAGCCGTCGTCCTCGATTGTTACTCTGTAGCAATCGTAGTTATAATTCCACGTCAGAGGCCGTCAGGCGGATTTGAGAAAACTCTGACACTAGGGCTTGTCAGGTAGTTAAACCTGCAGCTCACACGATAAGAAGAAGAAGTATTAGATAGCCCTTAAGTTAAAGAAGGCTATGAATATAATATATGAATGAATTTTCTATTTTCCAGTCTACAAACACTTGGCTGAGATTGTACCCGATTCCAAAACTCCCAAAGGAGTCTATAGCCTCCGTGGTCTTCAGATGCATTCTCTGCCAGTTCGGACTGATCTCCTTACTTATACTGTGGACCATCATTTGGGTGTTCACCATTCACTCTTTTGAAGGTACTATTAATGAACATTTGAGATATTTTTTTATATTTGTTTGTAAAGACGACAACAGGTCAACCCCATTCTGGCAAATCTTGCTAATCGAACATAAATCTTCCAGTAGTGTAATAAGGTTGAAAATCTGTTGAAGAAATTTTACATATTGAGCTGTCATCTGTACATTTAACGAAAGACCATTTTACATTTCTGAAATTAGCCACGACTTGAGTCTTGCGGATTTGTTCATACAAATCTTGTCGAAAAACTTTCTTGTCCGAATTTGGGTTCTAGTACTTCACGATAGTCAAAACATTAGGAACAAAATTGCTAACTTCAGAGAGGTAAAATTGTAAGACTTTTGTTCAATAGTATATTTGAAGTCATAACAACGCTATCTTGCGTCTGAACATTCGTATTAATTAAAAACTCCAAAATTAGCGTTGTTTAAGTTTTATTGTGTATTTTATATGCTTGACCCAAATGAGATTCAATTTCCAGGTCCTTATGAAATAAAAGTAACCGTCGACTTCGAAAGGGAGCAGAACCTACTAGTTATCAATCTAGCTACTGAGCTCAGGCAGGTAAGAATACTCATATTACAGTTATTTTGGGATGTGGTTGAAACCGCTGACGGATCTAGTACCACATTTTTTTTTGAAGGCACACATTGATACTGCTAATTATTACCTGCTGCTGCTAATTATTTATCTTTAGTATACCTAGGGCCAGATACAGAGGTTCCAGATAAAGTTCTAGATTACTACCTGTCTGATCATGACATGGAAATGTTTTTAATTTTCATTACTTTACTGTGGCATTATCTATCAGGTAGCTTTCTAGTACTTAATTTTAAATCCGTGAAATTAGCCGCTACTAAAGACTATGCCTATATGTCATACACTTATTTCTAACCTCTCGTGAAAAGTGACTATTCTAAAACTAAGTGCCGACACAAAAATCTTCACAAAGAAAAAGCTTTCACATAAAATCAAGGCACTAAACTAACAGAGTCACATAATTTGAACAGCACAGAATTCTGTAAGCTATTAGCAGCACTTTCTAGAAATTAAATAATCGTACCGGAGGCAGGTATGCGCTACCTTTTCAGGTAGATAATATTTAAACAGAAGGTCCAGATATTTAAAAAGTGGGCTGTTGCAAACAAGTTCTTAAGTTTTTAAAATTGAGCACATTTTTATTTATAAAGATTTGGAAATAGAAGTGCTTAGAATAAAATTAAAGGAATTGTTTTTTCAACATCGTCAACAGATATCGTTCTAGAATATTAATTTGCAATAATAAACATACAAGACGAACTAAAATCAAAGAACGGTCAACTATTCTCCACCAAACTCGCGGAGACGAGAGAATTCCGTACGTTGACCTGTCGTTGGTAGGTATATAGTCAGTATAGTTAGGTCAACATGTGTAACTATACTGACTATGTAACGTTAGGTTTTTAGCATGAATGTAGATGGATATTGCAGAAGGGGACGACCAAAAAACGATGGAATCCATCCATCGTTTCTTGGCGTGAAAATCTAGGAAGGAAGAATGTTACTTATGAGATGATGGTTAATAGAAGAGAAGATGGTTAAGGAAGAAGAAAACATGCTGTACCGTACGAAATTCACTCGTCTCCGCGCTTGAGAGCGGTGGAGAGATTATAACGGCACAATGCCTTCTGAAGTATGACGTACCGGTCATCTGAAATTCTTCATGGGAATACGGCAAGAGTGAAACTTCTGTGTCCTACATATCTAGGTGAAATTTTGAAGGCTGCAGGAATTCCCGGAATGGCCGCCGGTTAATTTCATGCAACGCCGAGTCGTCGGAGTTAAGTAAAGTTGCATAAAACCGCTCAGTTGAAGGTTATACGGGTAGTTTTTAAAGTTAAAGGTAGTTAAATTACTTTTATTATATTTCTACGGTAAAATCAGGATGTTTACAGAAATTTTGTATATACTTCTTTGTTTAATTTTATACGTTAACGTTTTTAACAAAATTAGGGCATTATAATTTTTACTCACATTTTATTATGAAAATGTTCTAGTAAAATCTTCACGTACGTAAATGATATAGTACATAGTATGCAATATCAGAATATATTCTATTATTACAAACCCTTTATAAAGTAATTAAAACAGCTTCTTAGATATCAAAGCCTAACTTTTATATTGTCTCGCAAACTCAGGGTCCTTCGAACTTTCAAAGTTCTTAAGCCACGCTTCCTTTGACAACTTGTTGCACCGATTTCATTTCAGCTTTACTAGAATAGTTTACATATTTTATTTTAGTACTTAGTAATTAATGCCAGTAAAAAGCTACGGTAGTACTTATAAAATCTTGCTAAGGGAACTAAATACTACCACTTTTCTGCCACCTTTCAGCCGATAATAGGCCAGTAGTACCAAAAGCATACAAAGCACAAAAAAATATTTTATATCACATTGAATCAGCGTTGTATATTTTTTTTATCGGTATGAAGGCACAGGCAGCTGAAGGATTATTTCTTTTATCTCTTTTCAAGGAGCCGAAAATAATCTCCGAGTTAAACAGGATTATTACTGAAAAACCCTTATTCCTTTAAATAGAAATGAATTATTTTATCGTCTCGGAATGCCCTTGGTTGTACTTACTTTCAAATATACGCATCTGAAACCGAATATAACAACATTTTCATCCTGATATCCCATAAAGGGAATATAGAAAAAATATATGTATACCTTACCCGCCAATTTGCACATCTCCTAGAAATGAAATTTGAATATTGTCAACGGAGCAGGTACATAAGTAGATAGTACGTTGTCCCGCGGGAGTGCCTGCCCTACATCCTCGCCTGGTGACGTCATATGACTTTATAAATAGATACACATGACGATGTGAATTAACAGGATCGTTTTTGGTTATTATAATTAAATCCAATGCACTTATTTGTTGCTTCCTCGTATAATTTAGCAATATATATTATTTTTATAACTACCGTTTTGCTAAATGGGGTCATAATTTCTATTCTAAGGATAGCAGTATGTTTGGTAGGGTCTCGATGTGCCATTATGAGGCCAGACATTCTGCTTATATTAGGAGATGACTTTATTTCAAATAACCTTAAATCTGACCTACAAATTTCACTTTTGTCATTTTCATCAATCTTGCCTAAGTGGTTTATTTTCTCAGCTGTATTATATTTTGTCTTCATTTATACTTGACGGAAAGCATATTTCAGTATACTTTTCGGAAAATATACTACTCCTCATGACCTACATCATCTCAAAGCTACCAGTCAAATAGCCAGAAGTACTAAAATAGGTACAGAAACCCTGAATACTACCGTAATAAGCTACCGTAAACATTTAATCACTAGATGGCTGAACTGAATCAATATTGACTCGGTTGCAATTGCGTTTTCGCGTCAACGCCTCTCAATTGATTGGGTGTCGTGTTACACGGTCCTTTGTTTGCTGAAGAAGGTATTATGTGATTGCTTTGGGTATACTGTTCTAATTATCGTAATAAAACATTTGACGACCTCGTTGGCGCAATGGTTACCATGCCGGACTGCCGAACTGATGGTCCCGGGTTCGATTCCCGGAACCGTCAACATTTGTGTGATGAGCATGTTTGTGGGCTGTGGTCTGGGCGTTATAATAATTAAGTATCTATTTATAAAAATATATACGTAATTATATGTAGTTTATCAGTTGTGTTAGCACCCATAACATAGCAACACAGCTAATTAATAGCTTACCATGGAGCTAACCGACCGTGTGTGAAAAAGGTGTCCAAAAAAAAAGAAAAAAAAACAGATTAATATGCAATGATACATATAATGGACGAGAATGCAATGATGATATGTAATGGACGAGAACTTCTGGCTACAAGACGTGGTGTTCCGTCGCTTCCGCGGACAAGTGCCACTCGAGCAATCTTTCTTCAATCGATTTTCTATCATATCACAATAGGGGAAGGTTAATTTTTGATTGGTAAAATTGGACAGATTCGGATAGGTTGGGCTGATGTCGACTGTACAACATCAGACCTGATGATTGAAAACAAAATAATAAAAGACATTTTGATTATGCTATCATAATCAATTTTATAAATACGAAAGTAAATCTGTCTGTTTGTCTGTCGCGTTGTCACGCCAAAACTATAGAACTGATTAAAATTTTGGTAACTACACAGATAGTCTAGAACCTAAGAAAAACATAGAGTACTTTTAATCTGGGAAATAATTATCTCGGGACGGGACGCAATTGAAACTGCGATTTTTACAACTTAGTACCAACTACATATTTATTTCGGAATGACCTCATTGTCAAGATGTATCAATACTTTTTGAGTCAACGAAAAAAGAAGACTTGACATAATTCCTTTAATGCTACGCCCTCCATTAGATAATTAAAGAACAAAATCAATTAAAAACTTAACTTAATAAAAATTCATAACGAACTTTCCGGACGGTCGGCTCCATAAATCTTGGCCTTGCTATACCAAAAATAATTCCAATATGAAAAAGCAAAAAATCCTTGTAAAGCTATAAATCAAACTTGCGAGAGTTTAATAAAAAGTTTCTGATAGACTTAATCCAGATGTCAAATCAAATAACGGTAGCCTCCGTACTATAGACTTGGGGGTAAATCTCGTTATGCAAAATATATTCTGAACCTCCAGTAAATATAATTAGTCCTGAGAAATACAGAATAACTCGGTAGAACTACAGTTTTAAAGCCACGCTAATACAAGTATTTTAATTGGATTTGTGAGAGAAGTTTGCAGTATATTGCAATCGCTTTAAGAGATATATTTTAAATTCCTCATATAAAATCTAGAATTACTGCGCTGTGATATGATTTTGGAACATTTTCGTATACCTAATCGTATAAATTATTAAATAACTATAACAAAAACAAATATTCAAATATAGAAGTCTGCTATTAACGTGATCAGCTCAGTTTTGTGCCCCACCCCTCAACACGAACCAACTACGTATAAACGTAATCCACAATACTTTTTCTTCCCGCAAACGTGCATTTCATATTACGAAATTTTCATTAAATCGCACAACATAATTTTCAGTATACCTCTGGCAGGGTGCCATTATCATCAAAGTGTGAGTGCCAAACTGCCTCATACGGACGCTTTGAGGCCAACTGTCGGCCTAAATAACTTCATCAACGTTGTTTGTAAACGTTTGGAAAATATACTGTTTGTAATGTGGTAATGTTAAGTGGTTAAACGTACTTATTATTGTTCAAAAGTGTATGATTTTTATTATCAATTATGTAGTTACCTACATTCATATTTACATGACTCTTTCATGAAAAACTTCTTAGCAACCTGATGTCTGAAATTATGGTTACTGGCTTGCTTATTTCATGACGCTTTGCATGAACAACAGCTTTGAAGTACATGACTATAGGCCATACCTTATGACACAATAAATGTGATAACATTATAGATCATATTTAATACGCAATGTCGTATCGTTTTTTGCACAGTTACCTTCTAATTACCATAATATTATCCTCCTATGCCTATTTAAAATTTGAGTAGGCGCAACATGTCTTCTTCTATACTTAACTTCGTTTCCAGCCATATCGTCTTTCAAGCAATCCCGCTATCATTTCTTTGGTCGTTGCCTTCCTCTACATCCATCCACGATCTTGCCTCAAAAGGCCTAACACTATGTATAAATACAGTAAACACTGCAGTATAGTTAACATTCCTTGCCTCATTAGTAAATAAGGTTGGCACCGACCACGAGTCGTTAGTGAATAGCGCGGCCTCTAACATAAGATTGAGTGCAAAGTGTACTGCCTGGTGTTAAACACGAGCAAGTACTTTTTTATTTAATTTAGTAGGATATAAGTTCATAATTATGTGCTGCACGATAAAAAATGTGGTTATTAAAAGTTATATTAAAAAATATCCCACCAAAAACATTCTGTAAAAAACTAGCCAATTCTCGCTGAAGCCGCTTGTTTATCTCTAAAAAGTAATGAAATCTAGACAAAGTCGTGCTGAGTTTAAAGATTCTTACTGCGGTTTCTTTACTATTATTATAGTTAATGCTATATGACTGGCCGTTGATCATTCTTTATACGTTAGTGAGTACAAGTCAACGGCCAGTAATAATAATTTGGTTGGGCTTTTGTGTTTTCTAATCAGGATCACCAGGTACTCCAGATCTTCGATTATCCTAGTTTTTATAGTTTTACTTATATGTGGTCATTAAATCCTAGCTCTGTTCCAAATTTCAGCTCTCTGTGTTTATTGGAAGTACTAGTTCTATTTTGATGATCATGAGTGAGTGAGTGTCGAAAATACGAAACTTTGCTTTCGATTAACTTCTAAATTAAATGACCTACAGACTTGAAATTCTGGGTTTTACGTTTGTGATTATAGCTTTCTGGATGATGAAAATTTCGGCGTTCTGGTATTATCCAGAGGTTCTCAAACAGAGGCCTGAAAATACGTCGAAATGGTTCCAGTAAAGGATGGTACGGCAGTGTTTGCTTTGCGCTCGACTTGGCGGGGGCACTGCCGTGCCCCCAAATTTGTTTTCTCTAAAATTATTAAATAAAGTTAAAATGATTATAGAAAACATTAAGGGCTCGTTCAGACACGGCGAGAATTATGTGATTTCCATGCGATTCTGAAATCACGCGAGTCTTATTTGTATGAGTTATTAAGAAATCGTTCAGACATAATCGCGCGGTTGCCGCATGTCTGAACTAGCCTTAAAATTCGTAGTGAAATCCGAGCCGAGTGCCAGCACTTTTCAATAGGTGTTATTGCAAAATTTCTAGGAAACAACAAAAGCATTCATTAATTCAGTACCTAAACAAAAAGAGGTAACCCAAACAAAACGTGACATGTACAGAATTTCCTAAATCCCGAGAAAAATCAAGACATAACAAAATAAAGCTCGGCTAATACCGGAGGTGTGTAAAATGAAACGTAAAATGTTGATGTACGAAAATGACACGCAATGTAATATATCTGCCTAATCCATGAGGAAAATGCATGAAGAAAATATACGCTAGTAATGACATGAGATAAATCTACGTTTTCGCATCTAATTGCTCTTGGTAGCACTTACGGCTTTTAAGACGAACGGCATCGGCAAAGTGGCAGCTTAATAATTCAAGAAATTAGCTTGTTAATACTGAGGTTTGATAAACTCAGGGTCATGTGTGCTTTGGTTTTTAGCTTAGTTTAGTACGTGGCTTTTAGCTTTTCTTCATAATTGGCTTGGTAAGAGCTCCGCTTTTTCCTAGCTTTTTCCCAACTATATTGGGGTCGGCTTCCAGTCTAACCGAATGCAGCTGAGTATCAGAACTGTCTTTGACTGCCTCTTTGATCTCCTCACCAGAGTAGCCGGCAACCCGATATCCAATACGATGGCAAATCATGCTGTGTCTGAACAGTATCGAACGGTTCTTCAAAACATACAGACAGATTTGTGTTGCTGGGGAGTTAGTTCCACCACTTCTTCTTCCCAGCAAAAACACATAGGAAGTGGTGAAGGGCGGGCGTTTAAGGGGCTGTCTTTTTGTAAAATTGACCTTCAAAAAGTGCTGATTTTCAGCCTACTTTGCATAAACGACTTTTTATCTTTTATCTTTATCTGAATTCCAGGCTGAACATTTTTGCTGCATTGTTGTGGAAGTTAGGCAAGTGTAACATATAATTTTACGTAAGCACTCTGGCTTCAGACACATTTTAACGACTCGAAACCTTACTGCCTACTTAAGAAAAGGCTAGAAAATAAATACCAGCTCCAAAACCACAACACTTCATGTCCTGTGGGTCTTATGTCATAAATTGCTTTCATATTGTGTGAACGAAGATTATATACTGGGACCCCAATACGTAATCCTTGAGCCCAAATATAAATGTGCGTATACTTATTAGCTGTATACGTGGATTTGTGTGTATGTGTGTGTATTTTTTAAACGCCGCCATATTTATTTCGTGTCATGTTTTGTTGAAAATAAATTGAATCAGGAATGTTAACGCGATTTTTAGGAGATTTGTTGGTTTTTCATCTTCGCATTTTGTGTTATCATAAAATAAATATTTTTAACAGTATTTAATGTTTGATGCCTTCATTATACGTAAAAAGTAATTCTTCTTAAGAAACTGCATCATAATTTATTTCATTTCCAGTTTGTCTTTAGTTTCCTTATTTCGAGTCGTCGTTTGTTTCGTCTGAAATACATTTATCGTAGGTCACGTCCTTCTTAGAACTTTATTAACAAACTACACTTCATCCCAATCAACAAACTACGAAGCCGATTTCCACCTTTTTCATGAGGCAAGAAGTCTGCTAAAATGCTAACTCGCACTTGACCCTAATAAAAACAGTAGGACCCACTTTTTCTCTCAGGGTGCCTAATGTCCTAACACTGAACATTTGGAAATGCTTATCTAATTTCAGCTCTATACCTACACATATAAAGTTGGAATTTCTTTGACTAAGTCCATGTCTCTCTGTGCTTGACTGAGTGGTCCTCTTTGAATTTACTAACAATTATTTAACGTGACCTCTAAGCAATTCCAAGATGTAAATTCACCCGTACATAGATTAGTGGTCTGAATTATTGAATACTGATATGTAGGCTTGTACAGGCTTAGCCTTTTTCAGCCGATTCAAATCTCTGTGCTTAGCCACCATGACAGTTCTGACACAACGGTATTAAGCGTGTCATAAACTGTCGATAATGAATATGGAAAAAGGAAAAGCTTGTGATATTATTAAAAATGTTGAATTAAAACTTCATTGTGCTAAGTACGTTCTGGTTGTGATTGATTAATTTTTAAAAATTGCTCCCAAGTGCGAGTGCGAGACTCGTGCATGAAGGGTTCCGTACGAAAAATGACGTGGAAAATGAACGTATCTATTACCTACAACTAGCCAAAATACAATCATTTTTCGGACAGCAAAAAATAACTTTGTTTTTCATACAAAATACGAACAACAAAGTTATAATTTGCGGTTTCACACGTTTATTGTATGGGGACACCCGTTAATATTTTATTTTTATTAATTTTTAGTATTTGTTGTTATAGCGGCAATGTGAAATCATTTTTGAAAATTTCAGTTTTCTAGCTATCATGGTTAATGAGATACAGCGTGGAGACACAGAAAGACAACGAAGTCTTAGGTCCGATTTTACCCTTTGGGTACGGAACCCTAAAAACAGCTGTACTACGCATAGATATTAAACGCGCCATTAAACGGAACAGCTGAAAATCTTCTTTATGCTTATCTATATCCAGCAATAACACTAATTATCATGCGCCTCCTGCAAACTTGGCTTCGATCCAAAAACCGTGGCGTTAAATAAGATTCGCAATGTCGGCGACTCCATAGTTTTATAAGCTAAGCCCGTTTACACATTGCGATTTCATTGCCCGTTGCTTGCCATTTTATTGCAGCAAGATGCTACTTGCACTGTGTCAACGTAATCGTGCAATAGGTAAATGGTCGCCTGTCAAACATTCCTGCAATAAAATGGCAAGTAACGGGCAAGGAAATCGCAACGTGTAAATGTGCCTTAAAGTGTTTGTAGGCAAAACTGGGAATTCTCAGATGGCAAGCAGATTTCTATTTGCTCGAGTTGAGAGACTAAATTGTGAAGTTTACGGAATCTCTAAAGGCATCTGCAAGGATTCCCCAGGCTACAATTAGTCTTGGTTGTGGATAAAGCTTTATTCGACGAGGATAGCTTAGCAGCATCCTATTCTTGTGTTTGGTCTTTGATATAGGTCGTTTAATTTTTTGAGGTGTGAAGTAAACTTAGGCTTAGTTTATTGACAACTATTTTCAAAGTAATGTGTAGAGATGACAGCAGGACAACGTATACGAATCTGTAAAATTTTACCATTCAAACATCAACCTACCTCCATTGTGATAAGGTGGAAAATCTATTGCAGAAATTTGTCAGATTGTGGTAACTTGATGTGCTGTCATCAGAACCTGTTATAAGTGTAGCTTATTTTAATCCCCCAATACTGCATTATTATGTAACAAAACTTCGCAAAAATTCAAATCAATTCTCTCCCAATATTTACCTAAACGATATAAAACAACTCGGCAAGAAAGTAAAAAGCAATCAAACTTGTTCCAACTTTTTTTCATAATCAAACATCGTTTACGTTTATCCTCAAAAATATTCTAATCAAAACCTTCGTATACAATACTCAGTTAGAATTATAATGGCTTCCATAGGCTTCTGTACAGACATGAAGTTACCACAATCTGTCAAATTTCTGGAATAGATTTTCAACCTTATCGCAATGGCGCGGGCGGTAGGTTAATATTTGATTGGTAAATTTTGACAGATACGTATACGTTGACCTGTCGTCTGTACAGGTCATTGTCCTAGCAAATACTTCATTGGTCGGTATTAGGACAGCTTACATTCAAGGTATTGGTACAGCTAGATTACTGGGATGACTAACAAAACCAATCCCGGACAGATTGGATAGTAGCCCATTCCAGGATGGGTATTTGGGAATGGAACTGTGAAACACCGCTTTGCAAACCATTCTAAGAATGATTGGGTTTATGGACAGTTTGATCTGAGCCATTTTGTGAATGAAAAGAGGATCTATAATAAGGATTAGAGACTTTGAAACTCATTATATTATGAAAGATTTTTAATGTAAAAATGAAGTAAAGAAAGTAGCCTAGCCTTTTCTCAGATATGATGAGGTCAACTTCCAGATTAACAGGATTTAAATAAGTGTGCCAGTTTTACAAAGTTTTTAAAATATATTTGGTAAAATAAAAACGATAAGGTATTTACATAACAATACTAGCTTCCGCCAGCGGTTTCACCCGCGTCCCCTGGGAACTCGGCGCACTCATAAAAAGTAGCCTATAGTCTTCCTCAATAAAGGGGCTATTTAACACTGAAAGAATTTTTTGTAACACTGAAAAATTTTATTGAAAACTGAGATTAGCGCGTTCAAACAAACAAGCTTTATAATATTATTTTTAGCCTAACCAACCACAATAAGTAGGAGATATTTATTGAAGTAGGTACAATTTCCCACATTCCTATTGATCAGTCGTAATCGACCTACTTTTCAATACTCGCTTTGAACGTTCAAAGACCTAAAGCGAATTAAACCCTTTTTAGTAGCGATAAAAAAGTTCTGCTACTACTTGCTATTGCTTCAAAAGAAAATTTTACGTTTGTAGATTATATGGATTACAGTATTACCTACATATTATAGGTAGGTACCTATCTAGAGACCTAGAATACAAAAGTTTGTGTAGAAATATGAGATCTAGAGAACTTTTACTCTATCTTTTAACGAGGACGTTTTATCATAATTCTGTCTTATTGTGTAAAAAACTCTTTTATTTTATTTTTTTGCCAGACGATAAAGACGATAATACAAAGCGTTTTTATGCTTTTACAGGCGTTGTAAATATCTCTGTTGGTAGCGTACGGTGAAAATTAGAATTAATATCAATATTTCCTAAAACCGGCCAAATGCAAATCGAACTCCGGCACGAGAGATTCCGTATCTTTATCCATTAAAAAATCGTTTGGGCCCCCTGAAATATTTATTTTAGTTTAGTCTTCAGTATTTGTATTCAGTATAGCGACGACAGCAATACATCATCTGTGAAATTTTTAATTATCTAGCTATCAAGATTTTTGAGATACAGCCTGGTAACAGACAAACGGACAGACGAACAGCAAAGTCTTAGTTTTACGTTTTACTCTTTGGGTACGGCACCCTAATAATGTATGCCAAAGGTGATGCTTGAGGCACTGCAAACGCCATTTCAATATGTTCTAAAACATTTGTATTACATACACAAAATGCACCAGTATTGCAGTGTCCCCTAGAGAAATACTCCGAGTAGCTTTCACAATAAACTGTAAACTGAAATAGCTGGAACGATGCTGAAATACGAGTTTTAAACTTTCATAGCTAATTATATCCGTGCCTTCTCTACTTTTTCGCTTTTATTTAGAAGTGATGGAATATTTTGAAAACGCTGAGAAAATTCGGAGAAAATATTATCTTGACTATAATTAATTTTCTGTATTAAAAGCACATGCCCAATCGATTTAGGGTTGTTATTAATGTAACATTTATTATATCTCGCGGTTTATCTTACATTGAACAATTAACGCATCAGTGTTTATCTTATTTATGTCCACTTGAAGTGACTTGAAACCTGAAAAAACAATCTTAGGCATACGCAAATCTTTCACGCTACGATTTCGCGCCGCGAAACTTAATCATGCAATATATACTCCAGCTATGTGACCCACATAGATCCTTATCATTATACCAAATCCTTAGAAAATTCAGCTAACGGGAGACGAAATTTCCGTATATTACCCTCTGCCAAAGGTACGAAAGCACCGCTTTTACTCGTAAGAAGCTCAACCTACCGGAATCTGACAAATTTTATCAATCGAACATTAACTTTCCACTATTATGATAAGGTTGAAAATCTATTGAAAAAAATTTACAACTTGAGGTAGGTTAATATGTTGGCGTCTGTATCTACATATGGGCGTCAAAATACTTATGTATGTCAATTTTGCTATTTCCGTGCGTAACGATGACATAAAAAATATACGAGTGATCTATCAATTTTTGCGGGATAGCCCCGCCCCCACGCGTTAATTAGCAGATTTGTTTACTTGCTTAGAGATTAGCACTTATGACACAGTTCTAGTTGGTTAACTACTCTAAGCCTTGCCCTAGCGAATACGTCAGGTATGCGTGTACGACTCACCGGTACTAATGGAATGTGTTCTAATAAACCGCTGCAAATTAATTTATTGTGTTTATATTCGCGCCCCGTACATTGCGGGTTAGCCCCGGGCGGGAACCGTTTATCCTTGTTTATTGGTACGCTGTGAAGGTATTAAAATGTTAAACTATTATGTTTTATGTTGATGGAAGTGTTAGCACAATATGTTAACATCGTGAAACATTTATCGGGCTCAAAAAAATAGCGAAGGATTTTGTTATTTTGGTTTATACCCAGGCATTAATAAGTAATAAGTGAAATCGTCGCAGGGAAGATTATAGCGCAATTTCGATGGTCACCCATCCAGAAACTTATGGCCTAGCCTTCGCTCGATCGACACTTATAGCAACTTACCCAAGACTTCCAATATTCTTTACAGACTTGACTGACGAGAAGATTTCAAAACCCGACTCCAAATTACTATTATAAATGCGAAAATAAAAGTATTTCTATCTGTTTATCAGTCTGTCTATCCAGCTTCCTCGTGAATACTACTAAACCGGTGGTACGTAGATAGTCTAGATAGAGCCTGAAAAAGGACAAATGCTACTTTTTTCTCCGGCTTAGGCAAGTTATTCCCTCGGAACGTGGGTGGAACCGCAGGTAACAGCTAGATGGCCACCAATATCACATACCACTACAATAGGTAGACAAGTGCCCGTCACACTTACCACAGTGTACCGCGCAGCGCTGCGGTCCGTTTGTTCCAGATGATTGTGGTATTGTTATTATTATAATTTATATTTAATTTAAAATATAATTTTTATTTTGCATTAAAAACTAAAACTATTAAAAAAGCGCATCAAAGAATTAATCCTACCTATACTTTTTAATAAACAATTCATATAAATTTTAAAAAAAATTTTGGTGTTTCATTATTTTTTTTCTCTGTCAAGTTGGTAGTGATAGAAAAATGCGGAGAGTGTTTGTTCTCTCCTCTTTTATTTTATACTCCCTATTCAAATCTTTTAAGAACTCTTATCTTTGCCCATCCACGAACCATGACAAGTTTTGCTTAACCTTATTCCTCTTCCTCTCAAACGAACCAAATAAAATTTCAAAGCATCACGTGTCAAGAAAATGTTCAACATTCTATCACGTACCATATTTGAAGTATGGAATGTAAGGCAATGCGTTTGAGTACGGGCGCATCAAGATTTTACAAAGTCAAAGTTAATGTATTGGAAGATTATTCGAGACGACTAGCGTACCGTATACGACTTCACACTTTATGGAGTTTTGCACAGCCATAAATCAAGTAAAACCCTTTTAGATAGTACAGGCGACAGCACATCAAGTTACCACAACCTATCAAATTTCTGCAATAGATTTTCAACCTTATCGCAATGGTGGTAGGTTAATGACCTGCTTTTGTCTGTACCTTATGTAATGCTTGAATTTAATTTTTGTTGTTAGTCATAAAATTTTTAAAGGTAAAACATATACGTATAAAGTAATAAAAGACGCTTGATTTGAGAAAAAAAAAATATTATTTAATAATAAAAAGTAATTTTCTCGATATTCTAACCTTTCCTACCACAATATTGTTGTAATCTAGATTAAAGTTATTAATTTTTCACGTTTCAATTTTTCAAGTTCTATAATTATCTAGTTCTATAAACCCAGACTAGCATTAGAATGAAAACACAACACCTATTTAAACCTAATGGGATAGTAAAACAACATTTAAATTCATGCTTATACATAAAACATAAATTAACAAAAGCAATTACAGCCATTAATTGAGATAACGTAGTGCCTAGATTTCTAGAATCAACACTCAAAGTCTAGAATTACTGGCTCAAATACTAACTCACCTTCCAGCCTGTAATTAAGATGTCTACGCCAAGTTCTAGCCAGACTGAAATCCAGCTCCGTTATTGCCTGAAATTACTATGTAAAAGATAAATGATCTTTATCTCACAAACCTAAAACTTAGGTAGGTATTAGTACTTAATTTTTGAATAAAAAAACATGCATTAAAATCTTGCCGGCGAATATCTTTCCCAAAATATAAATTTATTTTGTAAGTACTAGAATTTGTAATAAATTACTCCGTTTCAGTATAGTCACTGCAATAATACCAATTTATTCAAAAACCATATCTAAACAGTATTCTTTTAAAACAATATCATAGTGAACTGCTATCCCACGTGGAGGTTAATTTCTTTTTACAACAAGCTTTTCAACAACTCATTTATTAATTTAAGTACACATATTTACAATTCGTTAAAATCTAAAACTAATCTCATATACGAGTATACTACTTAAAACTAACTGATTATCTCGTACTCAATACTAATATTTTCCTCACTGAACGGACGTAAACTCTCAATATTTATTTAACCGTCAAAGCCCTTTGACAATTCGAGCGAATTAGTACAAACATCGAACACAAGCAGAATATTAATTTTGCATGTTGTTTTAATAAAAATGTTCCAACTGCGACTCAAAAATTTGTTTGACTAAACTAAGTTTAAAAAAAAAGGAGTTTGTAAATGAACCTGATTCATGTTTGAGTAAAAGTTTCAGAACGTAAATCTCGTTGCTATGTATTTTAGCATGACAAAGGGTAGGGTTGCCAGCTTTGCGCGTCTCACAAATTCTTTGGGTTCCTTCAGAGATGCCGTCCTTTGATTTGATGCTGCGAATTCCACCGTGAAGGTATAGCGGTTGCTATGTGAATGTGAAGCCACGAGATTTTTGTGGCATCATAATTTTAATGGCCTTTATAAAAATTACAGTCTTTTATTTTATTTTGAACTCCTATTTTTAGCAAAAGGTTTATTTGAGTTATGAAAACGGTATCGTTGTTTATGTTAAGTCTCAAACAATCAACAGCCTAAAATTGAAATATTTGAAGTCAAAAGTTAAACATTTTCGATTTACTTTAACATTGGCTTGATATCTCAAAGTTAATTTCTGAAATTGAATCTAAATAAAAATAAAAACGTTTGTATTCCAAGCACAATTTTGTTCAGACATAATTCCGATGATATTTTCGAAGTGAGAAATGTAACATTAATAGACATCTGACCTTTTGCTCACTGACATTGGCCGATTTCTGCCGAGTTAAATTTAGAATATTTGTAATAAACGAATTTCAGCGACAGACAGGCGTCAAGTCAATAGATTCGCAAGAAATTCCAATTTCCTCAAATCGAAATATTGAAAACTAAAAATGCTTATGAAATACTGAAGGGGTAGGTTACTACCAACCCCGGCACAGTTACCCAAATCTGAATTTAAATAGTTCGCGATGAAAAATGTTCGTCGACAATTTCGAATAAATTTTCAGCTTTTCAACTGAAAAATGTTGAAGTTTTATTTACGTAACAATATGTGCAAATGGTGTTGCGTGTTTTCGTCCATATTTCATGTTTCATGAAATGTTTTGCGTCGTGTTTTTGGTGCGAGAATACCATGTCGTGTTTTGTCAAAAATGCACTGATTTAAAAAATAATTTGAGATCTTGGTTTATAGACAGGCCTATATTATATCTCTCTCTGTCTATTTCAAAGCTCTTAATTAACCTAATAAACTAATTAACCAGATACTTTAAGTAAACAAAATTCCAATTACAGATTAATCTGATAACCAACCTAACTATTTAATTTACATAGTGATTCAACCATCTTCTTCACACCTACGATGTACGATAATGTGCAAAATTTTTATAAAATAAACAAGAAAAAATCATAACTAAGTTATGACGCAAGATATAATCTTGCAATGTCTTGACACGTTTCGAGAAAACACAGACATGAAACGGCGGTGTTTACAATCTCATTTTCTTCGCACAACATGATGCCACGTCATACGAAACTTAATAAGCAAGCTCACAGGTGAGATGGATAAAACTACGAAGGAATATGCGAGGTTTTTCTTCAATCAGTATATCGTTAAAAGTAATCTAGGTGACTTTTAGAGATTTATTTTAATAGTTATATGTTTTTAGAATTTCATATCCGAAGGGTAAAACGGGACCCTATTAGTAAGACGTAGTTGTTCGTCTGTCCGTCCGTTTATCACGATAATTTTCAGAGATGATGTATTATTATTGTTGCCGTTATAATAAATAATACTTAAAACTAGAAAAAAATGTTTTAGAAAGCTCCCGTAACCAAATGTATTTTTTTACAAGTGCGTGAATGCGACTCGCACTTGGCTGTTTTTTTTTCTTTTTAGTGTTTTGTTCTATCTGTAAATTCCTATGTCGTCATAATACTTTGAAGTTTTTTTTTTGCCCAACACGTTTCTATTACGGTTATAGTTTAATACATTGTAGCAGAATCCTTTTACAAAGTTACGCATAACATGCTACGATGCTACGGCGCTACGACGCTACGGTGCTACGAACATTATCTACAACACGTGTAGTTGGGATCATCTTCGTATCTTGGTACCTTGATATGGCGTAAAACCTTATAATAGACTGGCTTACAAGCCTTATAGATATTTTACTATAATATCATTGACTTTCTGAGCATCTACGTCCGGTTTAAAAGTACCAGGTAAGGTTCTAGATAGCTATCTAACAGATAGTGCCATGGAAATATTTTTAATGGGTGGTATTTAAACGCAAATCAAAAAATATCCTTTTTCTATGCAAAAAAAATCCGAATTCTCATCAAAATTACTGATTGCGCAGCAAAATATTCAACGCAAAATATCACAAAAACACACTACAATTTATTTTCGCAGCGTACAGCGATTTTTCCTAAAGCAAAAGCTTTTTTATTAATGCACAGCTAATAATCTTAATGCACATCATACATGTTAACTCTTTTTCTTTTAAATATAGCTTCTATTTTTATATTATTTACAGCAGATTTTCTAAATAAAACAGCATTTTATTAGTCACAGTCTTCTTATTATTTATTTATTATCACATAATGAGATCAGCAAAAAAAATATAAAATTAGATACAAAATTGTATTTTTAAAGCGTAATTATTAAAGGTATAAGGGCAGTTGTAATTAGCAGTTTTGGTAAGTTAAAAATTATGAATGGCACGTTTAATAACTATTTCAGCAGTTAAAACTAAGCAGTAAAATATACAAAAATGAGTAATAAAAAATAATGAAATGGATCAGTGAATATATAATTGAGCAGAAAAATAATTAAATGAGCGGTAAAATTATTAAATGAGCAGTTACGTGTGGGCAGTAATAAATCGGAATTTCTCGGTAAGAAATCTCATTCTAAGCAATTCTATAAACAATGATGTAGTAAAATGCAAGCAAGCAGGCAACATGCAAGCAAGCATGCATCATGCAGCAGGCATGATTTCTGTCATGGCTCCGGCGCTGCGGGGCTCTGGCGGCCCCACGCGAGTTTATCGTCGCAGATAGCTTTAACGCTCACCACCACAGCTTCGGCTTGCTGGCCGGCTGAGCCGGCCAGCCTCAGCTGCGGTGGCGAGTGTTACAACCACCTGCTCCTCAACTCGCGGGCCGCCTCGCACCTCCGCGCCTACGCGATTTTGAATTACACTCTAGGGGTAGGGCAGACAAGACTACGTGGAGTCGGATTTACAGCGATTCGTTTTTGCCATTAAAACCTAGTTTATGACAAACTTGTTACGGATAATGATTTCCGGAAATAAAAATTTAGGTAACGAAACGGAGTCCCCTCGCTATGATCTGCTGAACTATTTATCGAACTGCTAATTCCGTCATTTTTACCGCTCATACGATTTTTGGACTGCTCAATTATTTTACATTGTTTGATAAATCCTATCTCTATCTTACTCGCTCGCGCCACTCTGCACTCCAGTGAAAAAAGTGCGCGAAGCCGCGAACCTTTTTCGGTTAATTTGTTCTGCTTTTAGAAATAATGCAATGAAAAAGGATTTTTTTGTTACAATAATCATTTAATTTGCCGAGCATGACTTCTTGAAAATTAGGACAAATGTGATGAACAGGTTTTGTTCTACTTACTGGTTAATATGCGACTGAGATAGTTATTTTGCTTCGAAATATGGAAAATTTGCTGTGCAGTTAGTATTTCTGCTATGTATGTAGTATTTTTGTACAAAAATAATTTTAACTGTATTGCATTATGAAGAAAAAAGTAATGCCATATTGATGTATAATTTCGAATTATCTGCAGTTTGAGTTTGCTAAACATTTAGTTTATTTGCAGTGAAGTAAGTTATTTGATGTAAAAAAGAGTATAAATGATGAGTATGTATTGATAGACGATTATTTTATTTGATATGCAATTTATTATATCCCATTTTTAATTAATATAAGTATAGATTTCGACTACCTTTCGAAGGCATAGTATGTCATATAGGTATCTATCTGGAACTTTATCTGGCCGTTAATGTATAGAGAAATACACTAGGTGTGGTTAGCAAGTAACAAAATAATAAATAGGTGATATATCCTTTAAGTTTACACAAATTATTCTAACCTTAAAACCTGAAAATGTAAGGGAAACGTAGAACTGATAATATGAAGTGTATTTCTTGCAGTTACGTGGATGTAGGTCTGCGGTGACGTCATCAGTAAACATCGTGCGAACGGTTTCTATTACCAGTAGCTATGTTACTGCGGTTGACTTAATTAATTATGTATTCACTAACTTTTGCTCGCGGTTTCACTCGGTTCTGAAGAAACTAGTTTCTGGACCATGATTAAAAGTAGTGCTAAGGTATGAAAAAAGATCATGTTATTTGATTTCGTTAGTTGTTGCGTGAAAACATTATTAAAATATATATAATGAAAATATGTATATGTAAGTCCATTTTCGGGCCACTTCTTTTTAGAAGGAAGTAGCTGTCAAGATTTGCGGAACTACATAACTGGACTAAAATAATAAAATTACTTCGTCGTAGAACTCAATCTGCACAATAAATTTCTTTTATTTAACATTTAACATATATTTTATCTTTTTACTCCCGATGCAAAAAAAGGGTAGCCTTTATAATACCATTCTGCAATAACAAAAGTTTTAGCAGTAACAAAAAGACAATAATGTGCCTTTCTGACTCACTTTGACCTCAGTTCTGAAGGGTTATCAAAGGTCAACGCACAACAACTTTTATGAACATCCACATTATTATCTCGGGCATTCTCATTGCATACTTAAGCTAATTATGTAAATAGGTACTTATGAGACTAAGGGTAATAACAGACAGGATGTTTACCCATTATGTTACCCTATTGTGGAACCCTAGCAAAAACCCCGTTTGGATACGGCTTTTATTTGGCCTATTACATGGATATACTTATTTGGTAGAATATTGATTTAATGACTCGGTGAAAAACCTTATATCAATGAGACCAGATTAAAAAAAATACTGTATGTACAGACGACAGCAGGTCGCGGTACCCCAATCAGTCAAATTTTACCAATAGAACATTAACCTTCCACTATTGTGATAAGGTTGAAAATCTATTGCAGAAATTTAACAGATTATGGTAACTTGATGTGCTGTTATCTGTACCATGTAACTGGCCCGGCTTTGCATGCTATATTTTGTATAATTTTTCATTAATTCTTTCATAAGCATCCTTTTCTGATAAACACAAAAAAGATACATCTTGGTTATCCATGCAGATACATCTACATATATTGTAGAATCTCTTTCTATTTCAAACTTTCAAATAATATTCTAAAACTCGAATCTTGTTATATTTGGTAAATCTGAGAGACTACAAAATTCTGATTACTGGACATCGGGGCCATTCACGTAATGCCAAGGCCAAGCTGGCCCAGGTACGAACTTGTGAGTACGAGCTTGGCGACAGCGAGTGAACGCGACCCTATAGTCAACGTTACCCGAATTGGCCCTGGTAACAAATATTCCCTTTAAATTTTTATAACAACTTGTTAACAATCAAAAACGACTGATTCTATGGCAAAGTTCTCAGAAATCGTTACCCTTTATTTTAAGAAATATGAATATACGAAATAACTTTGTTTCGTTTATAACCCTGTATAATTGATTGGAACGAGCCACTGGCTCGGGTAATATGTCTCGCCTTTTGTTTACAACTTTGTACAATTTAATTGAATCAAGATAATGGTCGAGTGAATCTGAATAGATGATATTTTAGTGCGAGATCCCAGAGCCATCAAACATTACTTTTCATACTAATTAATAAAACCTTTTCCATACGATCGTTGACTGTTTCCTTACTCGCTTATCTATTGATCCTAATACAGATTCTGAAGATACAGTCTGAAGAGTTTATTTATTTTCTTGAACATGCTAATCTCAGGAACAACTGGTTTGATTTGAAAAATTCAGCCCAATTATCGAAGGAGGCGATAGATTTTTTTACCGAGCATACAAAGCAGCTCCGTCGATGCGTGTGGAACTACTGGCAGAAGAGCTGTTAAAACAAAGATTATGTAGTCAATTTATCCCTAGTTCATTATGACGAATATCTTATCAATTTATTACTTTCAAATATTAATTTAAAAATAATACTCGGTATATTTTTGAGCTGATCTTTATTATAATTTGTAATAACTGGTGGCACCGGTATCTTGGTCTATATCCAGTGTTTGTTGGTACACAATGAGCTTTGTTACAGATGATTATTGCTCGCTCTTTCAAACTTCACTTGCTACTTTGGATTTAGATGTCAATGACCTTTCAGTTGAGCTGTTTGATACACACAACTTCAGTCCAACTAATATTAATAATGCTAAAGTTTGTGAACATGTATGTTTGTATGGATGTACAGACGACAGCAGGTCAACGTATGCGAATCTGTCAAATTTTACCAATCAAACATTAACCTACCTCCATTGTAATAAGGTTGAAAATATATTGCAGAAATTTGACAGATTGTGGTAACTTGATGTGCTGTCTGTACATATTTAAGATATAAAAACTACAAGAGGGATATTGATGAAACTTGGCAGTAAAATAGCTTGTATAACAGAATGGCATATCTAAGCCTACTTTTTATACATATAGGGTAAGAGAAGTAGTTCACTTGGGAAGCGGGTGAAACCGCTAGCGGAAGCTAGTATGTAATAAATAATTTCCACATAGATATACTTTTATATTGATACAGGTTGGTTTAAGTACTGCAGTGTTTTCCTAGCACACAAGCATACAAGTAGCACACCAATGTTACGAGTATATGTTCCATCCGTGCTAAGACGATTAGTTTAGTTTTCGCCAACAGTTAATAAGTAGACTATCCTATAATGAATTATACGCTGAAGAAAATCAGTTTTCTAGAGGGAATGTATCATACTGGCACACAAGTATTTTTTTTGTTCAAATTATCACAATATATACGACCTTTAACTTTCAGGAATTTTCCGTAAAATCCTAAACAGATTCCGTATCTTATTATAATAATCACCCTATGCTACCCTATCTGTCCCAAATTCGACCCTTGTCAATATCAGGCAACAATATTGACTATCAATATGTCCACCTTTAGGGTCAGAGGAAAAGGTAATGTCAAAAGTTTATGCAGCCATATTTTGTTGACGTTTAAGGTTATAGGTGACGTATAAGGAAGTATACTTGAATGATATAACACGTGGAATTACCAATGTTATATGGCAATATGAATTTGGAAGTTTAAATCATCAATCGCCTTAGCAAGGCACGATGGTTCATGATTGTGCCCCTGGAACTACTTTCCGCTCGCGCTGGTGAATTAAAAATACCCAATATGTTATAGAAGAAGACAGAAAGAAACCACCTAGTCACAAACAAACATGACGATACTCATAAACTCATAGGAAAGCTATATTACTGTCAATTTATATCTAATAATGTGAAAAATAATAATGTGAAAAGTAACAAACATTCCGACATACCCACTTACATACACATATCCATACATTCTTACACAATTTTGCATTTATAAAATTAGTAGGATTGGCACCCTTGAAACACCCTTCATACAGCAACGTCCAATATCTCTACCAGTATTGTATATTTTCACGTACTTAATCTATAACTGAATGAAGGTAGGTATTACCTTAAACTTATCACAAACGTCAATAAACCGTAACTCTTAATCTATAATCATTAGCTTCGTCACGCTAACCCGACCGCGGGAAGTGGGTACACCGCTCATGCCAATATCATATAGCTCTGCACTTGACGTCACCCGCCTAATGACCCGGTACTTAAACTATATGTACACTATCGACCACAATATTGGGTCAGACTGTTTTTTTCAAAAGCAAGAGGAAACTTAAAATCTCTTTTTAACGTATTTATTTTGAAGTTTATGCCTCCCTGTATCCAGAGGGAATATCCTCCCGTAGTTGGGTAAAAATTAGACAGTAGTTTTTCAGCCTCTAGACTATCTGTGTACCAACTTAATTTTTTCTGTAGTTATGGCGTGAAAACGTGTCATAAGGCCCGTTTATACATTGCGATTTCATTGCCCGTTGCTTGCCATTTTATTGCAGCAAGATGCTACTTGCACTGTGTAAGCGTAATCGTGCAGTAGGTAAATGGTCGCCTGTCAAATATTCGTGCAATAAAATGGCAAGCAACGGGCAAAGAAATCGCAATGTGTAAACGGGCCTTCACTTTTACTTCGAGACGAGTTACTTCGCTGTGTATAATTTTAATTAGATGAGGAAATTCCTTTTGCCAAGTTTTTATATACATTATTTTAAATTGGAGATACAAAATCAAATAACCACCGCAAAGAAGCGAAACGAGAAGAGTTATTTCATTCAATTTACAAAAGGTTTACGCAGACAGAAAATAATTACATTTTCTAATTGCATTCCTGAGGCGGTCTGTGTACGGATGCCAAGACAACAACTCGCGCCTTCTGAAAAAGGGGCGAATTCAGTATCGCTTTGCACAGAAAAAAACACATTCTGTTTATTTTGTTAATTTAAAATTCTGGGGTCAGTATTATTGTTGATAATTGATGGCCCATTTTGCAAGGTTTTTATAAATAGACTCTGACACGGTAGTATCACCCGTGTCCCGAGGGAACTTCTTCAGGCATGTGGATAAAATTTAACCAATCTACATAATACTTTAACCTAATCTATAACTTACGTCGATAAATGATATATGTAACACTGAAGGATTTTTTTAAATTGGACCCGTAGTTCGTATATTAGCGTGTTCAAACAAACAAACAAACTCTTCAGCTTTATCATTTTAGTATGTATAAATAGTTATGCAACTAGACTTTAACTTTAAGACTGTGCCAACCGTCCTATAGTAGGAAACATTTATAATTTAAGGCTTTTATATTGTATACACCATCGATCATCAAATCGATAAACAGTAAATAATGGAAGCATGAAAAGCAATAAATAACTTTGACAACTTTCCATTTCTCACGCCCAAATTGGACCATCAATCAACACGTTTCATTGTTATTAATAGTTTAACACATGACTTTATTTATGAATCACTAGCTTCCGCCAGCGGTTTCACCCGCGAACCGTGAACTAATCCACGCATCCGGATAAAAGTAAACTGTAGCCTCCCTAGATATATGGGCTATTTAACACTGAAAGATTCTTTCAAATCAGACGAGTAGTTCCTGAGAGCAGCGCGTACAAACAAACAAAAATATTTCAGCTTTACAATATTAGTACCCATAGAAAATGTTAAGATTGACAAAGATAGTGTGGTAGTCGGTAAAATCGAATGTGTGTAAATGTGATTATTATAATTACGATAGTTTTAGAATTAATGTATAAAATGTATATTTACATTTTCTGTTATATCTATACAAAAGCAGTTTTTAACCCTAATCTATGATGGATTCGTAAACAACCATATCAAAGTTTGCCCTTTATCGACCATTTACTTTTCACTAAGTTTCATCTATACTTATAATAAATCTGTAGAGAGGTCAATTCTGTACATGAAATATATTTCCAAAATAACTATCAGGGGGTGATTAAGGATCGATACTGATGCTAAAAATGCAATCAGTAGAATTTTTGTCTGTCTGTCTGTCTGTCTGTATAACCGTTATAGAAACAAAAACTACTGGACGGATTTTAACGAAACTTGGTACAATTATTACTCATACTCCTGAGCAGGTTATAGGATACTTTTCATCACGCTACAATCAATAGGAGCCGAGCAGTGAAGGGAAATGTTGAGAAAACGGGAGAAATTTTGACGACCCGTTGTCGCTGGCATAAGCGACATGATCCGCGAACGAAGTCGCTGGCAGAAGCTAGTGATACATTAATTATTCAGTGTAATTGTTGTGACCTTTAAACACTTGTCAAAAGATTCTAGATACATATTCTAACCTTCGGAACACAAAAGAGGTTCATTAACTTTACAGCCTTTCAAACAAAATGTATTACAATTCGTTTCAATCAAAGAACTTGCTGCGAGTAATCCAATTAGCTATTGTCTTAATAACTGAGTAGAAATTAATTGAAATCGATCCGTCTGTGTCAAGATTATACGTTGAAGTAGAAAACAAATAACAGCAAAAAGTGAGGAGTCTGCGCATAATAATACTGGTTATATAAAAGAAGAAAATACATTTGCCTAGCCTTTTCCTAACTATGTTGGGGTCGGCTTCCAGTCTAACTGGATGCAGCTGAGTACCAGTGTTTTACATGGAGCGACTGCCTGTCTGACCTCTGCAACCCGATTACCCGGCAACCAGATACCCGTTGGTAAGAGTGGTTGTCAGACCAGTTTATCGTGCCTTCCGAATCACGCAAGAACTCGTTATAACAAGATGGTCACCCGTCCACGGACCGACCGCGCCAAGTGTTGATTAACTTTATGATCGATCAATCCGCGCGGCTTTGATTTAGCTACGAGCTCTTCCAGGTACACAGCCTATAGTCTGAAAAAAGACAAGAGTTCTTTCCACCCAGTTGCAGGAAGTGAGTCCCCCAGGCTGTGGATGAAACCGTGGGGACCACTAGTTATTTATATTTAAAGAGGTTTTGATTATTTTGTTTATAGAAATCAATCCTCTTTTGTTGATGAGATATTAAACAAAAGAGAAAATAACGTTTCAAATTAAGAACTCTTCTACATTTTTTCAATTGTTTCCAACGTCGAAAGCTATGCAAAGAAACCAATTACAGCAAGCTAAGCTGAGTCTTATTCTAGACAATTTGTAGTAATAACCGCTGACAGCTTAGCGTTATTTTTAATACGCTCGCCATCTTGTTTCTTCAGTGTTTTTCTTTATTTTAACTGTCATATCCTAAGTACGTTTCCGTTCTAGCTTTAGAAATTGCTAGAGTATTTTTTTTCTTCAATCCTTGAGGTTCTTCTATTTACAGAAATTACCAAACAATTTTTTTTCTGCATAAAGCGTGCTCTAAGCAACAACGGTTTATACAGACACGTATCAGAAAAAATAATAATATATTTTTATACATTTACACATGTTAACTTGCTCACTTTATTCTGCAATGAAGTGTAGCTCATACGCTACGCGGCGTCATAGAAAATCGTTCTAACTTACTTAATAGGGCAATGAGCGCACTTAATGGTGCAGAAAACCGCCCGTACTTACTTGAATTAAATTTGTTCGCCGCAAGATGGCGGGGAGGGCAATTAATCAGAACCTGCCGCCATTATCCACGGATCGGATTTATGTATTTTATCCGTTATCCGTCAAACGTCAATACCGGTTAATATATTGTTACAAGACTCCGCTGTAATATGTAAATGTTAACGATGTAAGTTTTTGTTTGGGCTTCCTTCGTTAGGAGGGTTAAAGGTTACGTTATGATTAAGTGGTTTTACTTGGTTTAGGGAATGCCTACTTCATTGTTATTCGAACGATAGCTTATCTGTTTGCTCTCAAGATGATGAGAATTATCCAAATTAATGATCATGCGTAACATTTTTGGAGTCTGTTGTTTTTGGTGATTAGACTCTAACCTCATACACGTTGTAGCTTTTTTTTAAATACTATAAAATCCTTTATTAATTATTTACAGAACAGGTACTTTAAATCATGGCGCTCGTTCTGAACCTTTCATAATCTTCTTATCTGAACTTATATTATAAAGAGTATTTTTAGTTGGTTTGTTTGTACCTACTGTAAAGGCTCCGAAAGTGCTGAACCGATTTGAAAAAATCTTTCAATGTCGCGAAGCAGCAACTTCCCCACAACATAGGCTAAACTAAAAAAAAATGCGAAATGACACTTAGAAAAGTTGCGGCAGCAAGCGTATCAAATCTCACAAATTGCCGCAACATACCCATATATATAGTGCTAAAAGGCAATCAATAAAAAAAAGCTTTAACCGGGTAAAGGAAGAAATACCCCCGCGATGTGGGTGAAACCGCGAAAAACAGCTGGTCTTAAATTTCATAATTATAATACGAGATGGCTTACACTGGAGCAGGTGGTCCACGTAAAAACTCCTCACCAAAATCCTGTTTTCCTTATACCCCAGATAACTCCCCTGTCTCCAAGATGGCGGAGTGCAATAGAGAGACGCATTGAGGAGGAGAGGCGCCTCACCATGAAGGCAGTGAGCCACGGCGCGCGCATCCACCCTGGACAGTTCTGGGACTTGTCCGGGACCTTTCTGTTCACTGTCTATGTTATGACGGCTTTGGGTATGTGGTATTACTACTTCAGATATGATGGCGTCTTAGCCGATTGTCGGCCACGGTGGCTATTCTCATATAAGGAGATCAGCGCAAGATATATTATAGTGCACAAGCATTTGCGCTGACACAGGTGCACTCCCTATTCCCTCATTCTCATAAACCGATGAGACGACAATGTCAGTCCACGGCTGATCTCCCTCCAGTCGTGGGGTAGTACTACTTCAGATATAACAAGTCTGAAAGAAGTAGGTTCTTAACGCTTTTATATATAAATGCGGTGACCAGTGTCTACCAATCTACCGTGATGACCGACTAATCTACATTGGTTATCATATCTATCAATTTCCGTGCACTGTTAAACATGGGCCTCTTCCTAAAAACGCCAACACACACATACACTGGTTAATAAGCTTTAAATAACTAAAATGAGACATTCGTGGTGTTATTACCAAAAAGTAAAACTGATGTTAGACACGTGCTTAGAGAAACATTGCTTAGTATAAAATCTTGTGTTACTTGATGTCCAAATGAAATAGACCGTATGACTTACACTTTAAGAGAATAAACAGATTTAATAGTATTTTCAAGGAACTTTTCATTGACGAAACTAAATCTAGAATCTTCATCAAAACAATCTCTGCTATCAAGCCGCTGTTAATTAATTTAAACCAGAACAATCACAGTATAAACACGCTCGCGAAATAAACTCGGCACAATAAACCTTTCCTTTGCCGTGTAACTAATAATAAAATATGTTAATATATTTTGCAGGCTTCGGCGCGCCAGTACCGCAGACTTGGATGGGACGAACCTCAGCGCTCATATACGCTGCCTTTGCTGTCCCAACACATTTTTACTTAAGTAAGTCCTTATTAACCTTCCACTATTGCAAGAAAGTTGAAAATCTATTGTCTTTACTAAGTATATATGTACTAAACAATTTTGAAGTAGGTACGTTGCTGGATCTGTTTTCTGGGTTACAGTTAGAAGACGAAGAATATTAGCACCTCTTCATGGCAGGATTTATGCCATCACCTCACTGGTCATATGTATTTTGCATTTATTGCAATTATCATTCAATTCATTAGCAGCCTTTTCATTGCACTATTGTAGAACACCGAGTTCTTCCCACACGGAGAGGAATGAGCGTGAGCGTTACTCATCATGCTTACTAGAGCTACATAGGCGATTTCAGACGTTCTTCAGATTTAAAGTTTCTTCAAACGTTTTCTTTCAGCGTCAATGATTGATGGCTAAGATACTCGTATATTATAAAAAATAAATATAATTTTGGAAAAGTTACATTGGGACTTGCTCGACCTGAAATCGACCTCCCTTGAACTAGAGAGGCAGGTGCTTTAAATAAAACAAATACTCTAGTTCTTGGTATTATAAAATAATTTATGTTTCAGTGTTAAACGCGAGCATGTGTATAGTGGTACGCATTGAAGCTTGCCTCAATCGGCTGAGATGTGACCCGGACAAGCGGGATACTGTGCTACACAATGGGACAGGTAACCTGTAATCATATACAGGGTTACTTGTAACTCGACGTATATCCGGAAGGAGGTGATAGAAGGGCCCAAGAGCAACAAATTAAGCCACTCTTACCTCTGAGCAAAGTTCAGTGGTTTCCGAGATTTTCAGAATTACAAATAACCCTGTATACAGTAGACGGTTCATAGCAAAATACAGTTATATTGGTCTGTTATAATTGAATAGTTTATTACCCCTTCAAAGAATCAAGTTTATCCACGGTAAGTACCCCTATACTTACCCTTAGGTTTTGAACCCAGAATCTACAGCAATTGCCTCAATGGACCTCTATTAAGAGAAATAATTTTCGGTAAAAAAATGGTTAATTGATTTTCGGACGTCACACTTTTGAAGTACGTCAAAACTATGAATAGACTGGTTCTATCAGCGTGAAGCATTTTGAATGAATTAAAAGCTGTGACGAGAATAAAATTGCGTTGCCTGTATATGACACCATCATAATTACGATAAAATTACATCGCAAGCTTAACTAGCAATATTTTAAATTCCAACAATAACTTGCAGGATGCTATAATTACGTTGTATCACAATAAAGCTATCGGGGGCACCTCAAACAGGACAGTTTCAATTATAAGCTTGAATCCGTTCATAACGACACCGCATAGAAATATTCAGAAATACAACTAAATAACTGAAATACCTACTACCCACAGAAACTAAGAACAGCAACGCATAATTAGGTATGTCGCAGCAGCCCCAAATTTTATTGAATCTTTGAATTTCTAATTGATATTATTTAGTCGACCAAGCTGCGAAAATTTGTTCAGCCCCATAAGGAGATATAAGGAAAACAACAATATATTTCAATTCATTTTTTGTGAGGATAGGCAGATATACTGCTAAAAACAAAAGCATATCTGCATAAAAATCGTACATTATATTGCCTTTAAAAGAATAATATACAAATGTCTTCTAAGAAATACACATGACGTTTACAACACTTAACCATTCAAACCAAAGACATGCAAACGACATTATTGTTATTTATGAACCTTCGTATCGCAACTTCCTCGTGTATTTGAATAATATAATGCAGCAAACCATTCATCAGTCCGTGGCGCCTACAGCTATCAGAGATCTACGGCCCGTTGGCAACTGGACAGTTGTGATATTACAAAATGATTTAATAACATATTTCGTACGCTCAGAATAATAACATACTCATTTCAGAATCCCTTATGTAAACAACATAGGTAGGTATTTGGTGCACACGACTGTATAGTGGAAACCTTAGAGTAAACATCAAGAAGGGGAAACTCTTGCCTCCTCCCCTCGTCGTACACCTTTGAACACACATGTACAAGCTCAATAAGTACCTAATTCTAATTTTGTTACATAATACGGCAAACAAACACCCAAACACCATTATAAACTCACTTTAACAAAAATGATGTTCATAATCATCAGTCGTCTGCAAGGCACAGCTATCTTCTTATAAGGAACGTTAAAGTCCAGGTTTTTTCAACGATGTTTTCCTTCACCGATGGCACAGATGTCTAACATACTCTTAAAGTGCCACTTCGACTCGCGCTCATAGGCTTCCGTACCATTATCTATACAAAATCTAATTTTTTGTATGCCCCCCCTAAAATATGTATTTTATCCTAGTTTTTTTAATGTCTGTTATAACTTTAACAATAATACATCATCTGTGAAAACAACTGTCTACATCACGGTTCTTGATATACAGCCTGGTGGCAGACGGGCGGACAGCGGAAACTTATAATACCCTTTTGGGTCCCGTTTTACCCTTTGGGTCTGTACCCAAAGACTAAGTACTTTTTAGGGTTCCGTTACCCTGAAAAGTACGTAGCTACTCGCAATATCCTATAGGTACTTAACGTATTATCTAAAACTTACATATGGCCCTGCAATACTTAATACAACTTAAACCTCTCACATTATTTACCACGATGCACCAGTCCAGTGATATTTGCGCATCACACAGCGCTCAATACATTCTCATTACAACGGAATACACGGTGGCAAGCATTCGTTAATGTGGCAACATGGCGGTCGGTAAATATTTAATCGTCTGCCTCGCTTGTGTTTGCTTATTGCTTACCTACTGTGAGCCGGTTAATGCGAAGTGCGTTGGGTAATGTCACACATACGAGTATACCCAAAAGGGGTTGACATTGTGAATTCAGTTGATGCATCCGTAATTGCTGCTGGCCATTTCACGGACTCTATTTACTATCATCCGATAGGTGAAGACTTTTCTTCACACAACCCATTTATTTTGCTTGCTCAAAAGGCCGCATAGTATTTGTTGAAAATGCTCACATTAGCCTATAAGCCTTTTTTGAGATCAGGCTGCCTATTGTATGTAATGTGTATTGTTCATTTCAATTTCTAAATTAAATAAGCTACTACTACGCAGTAACCAAGCTCGGGCGTGTTATACCTACACCCAAAGTAAACTAACTCGTGCCAAAGCTACATCTTACCAATCTTACATTAATTTGTTTTACACCTTTTCTCTCCCTGTTTAAAAGCTCGACATTCCCTTAACAATATCGGTTTAATGCAACNGAATTACAAATAACCCTGTATACAGTAGACGGTTCATAGCAAAATACAGTTATATTGGTCTGTTATAATTGAATAGTTTATTACCCCTTCAAAGAATCAAGTTTATCCACGGTAAGTACCCCTATACTTACCCTTAGGTTTTGAACCCAGAATCTACAGCAATTGCCTCAATGGACCTCTATTAAGAGAAATAATTTTCGGTAAAAAAATGGTTAATTGATTTTCGGACGTCACACTTTTGAAGTACGTCAAAACTATGAATAGACTGGTTCTATCAGCGTGAAGCATTTTGAATGAATTAAAAGCTGTGACGAGAATAAAATTGCGTTGCCTGTATATGACACCATCATAATTACGATAAAATTACATCGCAAGCTTAACTAGCAATATTTTAAATTCCAACAATAACTTGCAGGATGCTATAATTACGTTGTATCACAATAAAGCTATCGGGGGCACCTCAAACAGGACAGTTTCAATTATAAGCTTGAATCCGTTCATAACGACACCGCATAGAAATATTCAGAAATACAACTAAATAACTGAAATACCTACTACCCACAGAAACTAAGAACAGCAACGCATAATTAGGTATGTCGCAGCAGCCCCAAATTTTATTGAATCTTTGAATTTCTAATTGATATTATTTAGTCGACCAAGCTGCGAAAATTTGTTCAGCCCCATAAGGAGATATAAGGAAAACAACAATATATTTCAATTCATTTTTTGTGAGGATAGGCAGATATACTGCTAAAAACAAAAGCATATCTGCATAAAAATCGTACATTATATTGCCTTTAAAAGAATAATATACAAATGTCTTCTAAGAAATACACATGACGTTTACAACACTTAACCATTCAAACCAAAGACATGCAAACGACATTATTGTTATTTATGAACCTTCGTATCGCAACTTCCTCGTGTATTTGAATAATATAATGCAGCAAACCATTCATCAGTCCGTGGCGCCTACAGCTATCAGAGATCTACGGCCCGTTGGCAACTGGACAGTTGTGATATTACAAAATGATTTAATAACATATTTCGTACGCTCAGAATAATAACATACTCATTTCAGAATCCCTTATGTAAACAACATAGGTAGGTATTTGGTGCACACGACTGTATAGTGGAAACCTTAGAGTAAACATCAAGAAGGGGAAACTCTTGCCTCCTCCCCTCGTCGTACACCTTTGAACACACATGTACAAGCTCAATAAGTACCTAATTCTAATTTTGTTACATAATACGGCAAACAAACACCCAAACACCATTATAAACTCACTTTAACAAAAATGATGTTCATAATCATCAGTCGTCTGCAAGGCACAGCTATCTTCTTATAAGGAACGTTAAAGTCCAGGTTTTTTCAACGATGTTTTCCTTCACCGATGGCACAGATGTCTAACATACTCTTAAAGTGCCACTTCGACTCGCGCTCATAGGCTTCCGTACCATTATCTATACAAAATCTAATTTTTTGTATGCCCCCCCTAAAATATGTATTTTATCCTAGTTTTTTTAATGTCTGTTATAACTTTAACAATAATACATCATCTGTGAAAACAACTGTCTACATCACGGTTCTTGATATACAGCCTGGTGGCAGACGGGCGGACAGCGGAAACTTATAATACCCTTTTGGGTCCCGTTTTACCCTTTGGGTCTGTACCCAAAGACTAAGTACTTTTTAGGGTTCCGTTACCCTGAAAAGTACGTAGCTACTCGCAATATCCTATAGGTACTTAACGTATTATCTAAAACTTACATATGGCCCTGCAATACTTAATACAACTTAAACCTCTCACATTATTTACCACGATGCACCAGTCCAGTGATATTTGCGCATCACACAGCGCTCAATACATTCTCATTACAACGGAATACACGGTGGCAAGCATTCGTTAATGTGGCAACATGGCGGTCGGTAAATATTTAATCGTCTGCCTCGCTTGTGTTTGCTTATTGCTTACCTACTGTGAGCCGGTTAATGCGAAGTGCGTTGGGTAATGTCACACATACGAGTATACCCAAAAGGGGTTGACATTGTGAATTCAGTTGATGCATCCGTAATTGCTGCTGGCCATTTCACGGACTCTATTTACTATCATCCGATAGGTGAAGACTTTTCTTCACACAACCCATTTATTTTGCTTGCTCAAAAGGCCGCATAGTATTTGTTGAAAATGCTCACATTAGCCTATAAGCCTTTTTTGAGATCAGGCTGCCTATTGTATGTAATGTGTATTGTTCATTTCAATTTCTAAATTAAATAAGCTACTACTACGCAGTAACCAAGCTCGGGCGTGTTATACCTACACCCAAAGTAAACTAACTCGTGCCAAAGCTACATCTTACCAATCTTACATTAATTTGTTTTACACCTTTTCTCTCCCTGTTTAAAAGCTCGACATTCCCTTAACAATATCGGTTTAATGCAACACGGTCGCGGCTCGCCGGATAATTAAACAAAGCATTAAGTGAATTACAAGCACTTTTCACAGCTTGTGCCGCACTTAGTGCTAATTACTACAGAACGAGATTTTGCTAAATTAGACGGGTGTAACTTAGCTAGTAATTGTATCGAACACTCTTTACTCTTTGCTCCCCTTTGGCACTATTGGACCAGTATCGTAAAGATAACTTTTAATAACTCATACAAATTAATTGCAGTTGTGATACGTGCAGGTCAACCTACACGAATCCATCAAATTTTACCAACCTAACAATAACCTTCCACTATTGTGATAAGGTTGAAAATTTGTTGAAAAAAAACAGATTGAGGTAGGTTGATGTACTGGCGACTGTACCTACGTAGGTACAATACATAGGTACAAGATATGTGCCTACTTACAAATAGTTAGGTACGTAGGAGGCAACATTTCTCGACAAGGTATGCGAAGAATTCTCTGCATGTTAGTTAATGAGGTTTATAATGCAACGCAGAGACCACAATTGTTGTGAACATTGTTTACTCTGCAGAAGGTAACGTTGGTACGGTCAGCATCAAAAGTAGCTGAGCAAATCAATGTTTTTAAAAGTGCCTCACAACGTCTAGGATCGTAATTTCTTAACAACACAAACGCCAAAATTTGCTTCACATCCTGAACTTCAAAAAAAGTAGATGAGTAGTCCGGTAAGTTAATGACGACACGGTGTTTAGCAGTTTTGAAAATTTTGATTTGTTCAGCTACTTTTGATGCTGACTGTACAGCGGAGTACCTTAATTGAATAACTTTTACATTTTCGTAGGAAAAGCCTGAAAACTCTGGTTAGCCACAATTAAACTATGAAGGTATATTTCCTTTTTTTTATCGATGGGAAATCATCAGATGACCGCTCCCGCTGTGGGTGACAGCGTGAGGGAGTGTCAGACTTTTACTAACTAAAACCCACTGTGTTCCTTCTTGAGCCCTTTGTGCTCCTGGACTGCGGTAACTCTTTAGAACAATCCCGAAGTCCTTCTTGTTGGCACGAAGTAAAAGTTTGAACATGCAATTCAGTTTAGATTATTTCTAGCATAATGCTACTACTTATACCTACCTAATTACTTAGATATATTAAAGTTTAAATGCTGCACTAACATTATTGCCATTCATAATTATCTAAGTATACCTTTTTGTTTCAGAAAGCCCAAACTGCAGTAGAAGTTCGGAGGTACTGAAATCTACTAGAAGTTGCGTCCGTAAGAATATAATGGTAGGTAAACTGTTCCACCCGTGCATTGGAGAGCACGTGAATATCGGTCCAACGCTTGATCTCTCTCCGGACGTGTCGGATTGCCGTCCCATCGAACTATGAGAGTGCTCCTATGTCTGCGCAAATACTTGTATACTATAATATGTCCAGCGTAGCTGGCTGATTTCCTTATATGAGAACAGCCGCCGTGGCCGACAATCGGCCTTGGACGCCATCACTTAAAACTAGATGCAATCAATAAAATTCTCCAAATCAATGCCAATCGTTTGGTCTTGCATCAATATCAGTCTCGTGGAAACCAGTCTCCATGTTTCTTTTCCAGCGTCTACTGGGCGTATTAGGCGTTTGCCGCTGGATGTTTCTGACAGCCGTCCTGTACTACCTTTGCGGGGCGGTGGCGTTTGGTCTGGTGCGCGAGAGGGAACCGCTAGACATCGCCATGTTCCCTTTGGAGTTCACTACCAGTGGGGGATTGGATCGTGTGAGTAGCTATGACATAAGTATCATGTTTATTCTGATTACCAACGTGAGTTGCAGCTGCGCAGTAATTTGGCTAATTTGAAAGCAAGGTTAAACTCGCTAATATAATCCACGTGGTTCCTAATGTCTTACATAATATAGATTAACGGCCAGAGCAACAGGCTTCAGATAAAGTTCTTAATAGCTATCTAACAGATACTGCCATAAGAAAATGGTCGAATTTACAAACTTTACCTGTAAAGCTGGTCGTAAGTTTGTAGTATGTAGGATTTTGTTTGCCCTTACGCCAATCTAGAAACTACAGGTCCGATTTGAAAAATTCTTTCAGTGTTAAAAAACTTAAGAAAACCCATTTAACGGGGAAGGCAGAGTAGTTCCCATTGGACGTAATGTAGTTCCCACGGGTGCGGGTGAAACCACTAGCGGACGTTAGTTTATGCAATATATTGCAATATATAGGTAATACACTAGCTTCCGCCAACGGTTCCACCCGCGTCCCGTGGGCCTTCCTCGATAAATGGGTTATCTAACACTGAAAGAATTTTTCAAATCGGACCAGTAGTTCCTGAGATTAGCTCGTTCAACCAAACAAAAAACTCTTCAGCTTTATAATATTAGTAGATTATTTATTTGCAGGTAACGGGTTATGTTCGAATCCTGTACGGCTGGTACGTGGAAGGCGCGGTGATGTTGCTGTCGTGTGGCCTGGCAACGCTGCGGCAGCATAGCGGCTCAGCCGTCTCTTGCATGGCCGATAAATACAAACTGTTTGAAACCCAATGAGGTTTACTGCGGAATTCAATATCCTTTCTATCTGTCGATTTAGTTACTAGAGATAGGAATTTGAAATTACATGTTTGGAGCTAGTGTCAAAATTCCATCTTTGGTAAGCAAATCAACCGACAGATAGATTATTGGGAATGGCCGTTAGTCTTCGATGAAATGATTACCAGAATTATAAAGTTTTTCTCAGGTAAAAAATGTTGGCCAAATGTACAGACAGCAGATTAACCTACCTCAGTCTTTTTCAATACATTTCCAAGTTTATCACAAGAGTAAAAGGTTAATGTTGGATTGATAAAATTTGCCAAATACGGGTAGGTTGACCTGCTGGGTTAGTACACATCCCAGATCAAGATGTATCTATGTGTTAAGAAGTAAGCTGTTTTTAACAGACTTCCCAAAAAGGAGGAGGTTCTCAATTCTTTTTTTTTTTCTTAAAAGAACTCCTGTATTTTCTTCGGTATTGATATTGCCAGTAGGTTATAATGGTACAGACGACAGCACATCAAGTTACTACAATCTGTCAAATTTCTGCAATCGATTTTCAACTTTATCACAATGGGGGTAGGTTAATATTTGATTGGTAAAATTTGACAGATTCGTATACGTTGACCTGCTGTCGTCTGTACAATGTGTTCAAATAAAACAAAAGTAGTAAGTAATTTGTTCTTTTATTTAACTACCATTTCCTACGCACTAGTCAACGGCTATGTACAGCTTCTTTGATTATAATATTACTTCGTGAAATGTCCAATAAAACATGAATTTTCAGACATCAAGACAAACTATAACATTTTCATTATATTCTCAAGTCTAAAACGAAATGTTTACTCCATTCATCATTGTATCACAGAATTGTAAAGGAAATACAAACGGCTCGATACCTATTTTTGGCATATTTAAATATACATCAAAAAACAAAAATAAAACGTTCTCATTAAAACGAAGCGTGAATTTTATAACCTAATTTTTCGGAAAATTTTCTTTCATAATGTATCAGTGCTCTACTGATAAAACTATGTATTAAATAAGCATTTATTGATATTAGAATCAAGCATAATAGCGCATATATTTCCCAAAGACAAACATTTTGCAGATTCAATATTATAGGTACCACTAACAGCGCTTTCACACTGGCGGATTTTCCTCCCGGTTTGTTCGAGCGACAACGATCGATTTTATTTTAAGCGGGAGAACCGAGCGGAAAAACCGCTGCAAAAAATCTACAAGCAAACGTAGTATAATCATGCAATGAAAACAAACGAATGGCGATACCAGCGCGCGTACATTTTTGCGCGAAAATTATCCTTTATATCTACTCTTTGGAAGAACATTAGTGAAATTCCTAGGCGTAGTCACGACAAAGGAATAAAAAGGAAAAAGGGACGGACAGCTCCAATTTCGTACAGAGGAATTAACAAAAATCTCTGAACATTTCTGCCATAATACATCTAAAAACGTCGCATATGCATATATGGCAAAAATCTTACTCCAGAAAAACTTTTACGGCAGAAAATAGCAACGTTTACCCCACAATTTCATCAGCAAAGCACTGTATCCACATTAAAGTATACATAAGTATAGTATTGGCTATCTATCCCTTGCTCCTTTTAGATTCCTCAAGTATTTCTTCCTCAGTAGGTGTCCCTTCTAAAGACTTTTTATCCTTCAGTACCTCTCTGACAGCGTCCACCATGTCTATATCAGTTATCGACATTTTCTTACCTGAAAATTTTAATTAGATTCAATCAATTTTATTTTAATAATAAAATAACAATGGGGAAGAAATCTGATGTCTTATTTGCCAACTCACAGACTTGAGAAATGTAGCACATTTTGTAAAACAAATAATGTATGAAGGATAAAATGAGTTTATATGTTTTTAATCACATTGTCGCAATAGTAAAGTGTTACCACAAATGTGTCTGTGATTCCCATAATTTAACAATATACATTGTGTTACAATTCTCGAAAAACTCGAGAACTGCTAATACCTAGAATTGATTTGTACGCAGCTGCGTTTGGGGAGAACTATACTACTAATAGATACTATTACTACTATGCATCGATATATTTACACATAATATAATAATGTGATTAATGAATGTGGTGATATTACTGGTAACACTAAAAATATTTACAGCATACTATGTGTATAAAAAATATTAAATGAGCTTCTATGTATAATATTTTAGTTTCATAAGACTCATACTCAAACTAACAGATATTTAATTAAATTGGAACTTACAATATGCAGCACTTTTATTGTATAATTTTACCTACAAGAAGGCTAACTTAGACCTTTCATTATTTCTCCCCCATTGCTCCTGGAAACCAATCGTTTGTGGCTATTTAACTGTACTTTGATATCATTTCAATATTATTTTATTTATAATAATAATTGTACCAAGTTTCGTTAAAATCCGTCGAGTAGTTTTTGTTTCTATAACGGTTATAAAGACAGACAAACAAAAAATTTGCTGATTGCATTTTTGGCACCAGTATCGATCCCTAATCACCCCTGATAGTTATTTTGAAAATATATTTCCTGTGCAGAATTGACCTCTCTACAGATTTATTATAAGTATAGATATGTCTGTCCATTCCCGAACGTTGTTTCCGAAAAAAATACATGTGTGGTTTGAAATAAATGTAAACTTGTGAGCCAAAAATCCTAAAAGATTTTGAATGCCAATTGCTGTTAAAGTCCATAACAAAGCTAAGTTTGTAATAATATGTAGTTCTAGGTAAGGACTCTATGTTGAAAAAAAAACTGATCTGATTTCATTGAATTTAATCTTGAAGTATAAACCTAGACACTGTCTTGATTTTGATATTCTCAACTTTGTGTAGATACGAAAGTATCTATTAAAATTTTGTGTAATGAATTTAAAATATCTGGATTATAGCATGATGGTGTAGGGTTTTACAAGGTTCGGAATGAAACAACATATAATTTAAATTGCGTGTATTCATAAAACAGGCTACAAATATTTACAATATCATTGGAACTAATATATGACCATCATACTATAACCTTTAGTCTGGACCTGTCAATCTCACAACTTTCATAAACACACTCTCATAAATAAGCTATATGCACAACATATACATTAAATAATTATATCAAATAGAAATATAGGTCCCCTATTAGATGGCTTTTGGTTAAAATATTCCATTTAACTTTAACCGCAATATTTTTTAGGGTCATTTCTATGTTGGTAGGGTAATACATAAACTTTTAAACAAATTAATAACAATTCAAATCCTAGTCCTAGATCAAATTATTCTTTTGCATATTGTGACTGATAAAATATATCTTAGGAATAATTATGATATATCTCATTTTATTTTGGAAGGTATCACATTCGCGCCATGTCTTTGCAAAGCTTAGCTTTCTATCGGTGGACATATTGGGACTGATCCTGTCTTACTGCCATACTTATAGCTAAATGTAGCGTGAAAACCTTTTCATGCATTGTTATTTATATCTTTAAGGGACACAGGATCCCTTCAGAACATGGAAAGTCTTTAAATGCTATATTCATATATGGTTTTCACCGCATGGTACAGTATCGTCTGACTTAAACATCCTTAAACTGTTCAGGATTCTGTTCCTTAGCCCTTTGAAGGGCTCTTTCATACCCAAATTGCTTATCCATTTCCCGACCTGGCTGTTCTTCAATTGAACGCACATATTCATTCATGCCATACCGATCATGTGGGTCATTCATCATCGCAATAGTGCACAATATAACAGCCATAAAGAAACCAGTCACGAAATAAGTTTTGTTAGCACTAAACATATCGCTTAAACTTTCTAGAAACTTCCACGCTTTCGTCTTATTTCTATCGACATCGTCGAAATCGCGGTTTGCATGGTGTATGTTTTCGAACCCAGTACCCTTTTCTGATTTACCGCCTGTATCACTGCTACTTTTTGATTGGTCTGTAAAATAAACGTTTTTTGTCTATACACTTTTTTATCTCACCGGGAGATAACAGATGAAATTTAGTCCTACCCTATTTTTAGTCTTATAAGCTATATTTGTGACATTTTCTGGTAGTTTTTGGGTTATTCTAAGAAGGCAGTTTGACGGTAAGATCGTACTATTTCTTACCATCTCTATCGAGGGTCACGCCGTGTATCTGTCCAGGGGTATCCTCTTCGAGTTCAGCGTACGCGTACATTAGCGCCTTCTGCTTGCTCGACAGCGATTTTGGTGCCTGACGGTCATAATATTAGAGTTTAAGAGTATGACCATAATCAGGTATACATCATCCACATCGCTGCTTTTAATAATTGTGCAAAATCAAAAATAATTTAAATATACAGCGCATGGATATATGGCGAATATTAGCATTGAAGTCGACGTTAGGCCTATATTTTTTCTTTCCGATAAAATATACGATCAAATTAACTTCCCATTAATACCATAGTAATTTGGATATAAACACTTGCANAAGACAGACAAACAAAAAATTTGCTGATTGCATTTTTGGCACCAGTATCGATCCCTAATCACCCCTGATAGTTATTTTGAAAATATATTTCCTGTGCAGAATTGACCTCTCTACAGATTTATTATAAGTATAGATATGTCTGTCCATTCCCGAACGTTGTTTCCGAAAAAAATACATGTGTGGTTTGAAATAAATGTAAACTTGTGAGCCAAAAATCCTAAAAGATTTTGAATGCCAATTGCTGTTAAAGTCCATAACAAAGCTAAGTTTGTAATAATATGTAGTTCTAGGTAAGGACTCTATGTTGAAAAAAAAACTGATCTGATTTCATTGAATTTAATCTTGAAGTATAAACCTAGACACTGTCTTGATTTTGATATTCTCAACTTTGTGTAGATACGAAAGTATCTATTAAAATTTTGTGTAATGAATTTAAAATATCTGGATTATAGCATGATGGTGTAGGGTTTTACAAGGTTCGGAATGAAACAACATATAATTTAAATTGCGTGTATTCATAAAACAGGCTACAAATATTTACAATATCATTGGAACTAATATATGACCATCATACTATAACCTTTAGTCTGGACCTGTCAATCTCACAACTTTCATAAACACACTCTCATAAATAAGCTATATGCACAACATATACATTAAATAATTATATCAAATAGAAATATAGGTCCCCTATTAGATGGCTTTTGGTTAAAATATTCCATTTAACTTTAACCGCAATATTTTTTAGGGTCATTTCTATGTTGGTAGGGTAATACATAAACTTTTAAACAAATTAATAACAATTCAAATCCTAGTCCTAGATCAAATTATTCTTTTGCATATTGTGACTGATAAAATATATCTTAGGAATAATTATGATATATCTCATTTTATTTTGGAAGGTATCACATTCGCGCCATGTCTTTGCAAAGCTTAGCTTTCTATCGGTGGACATATTGGGACTGATCCTGTCTTACTGCCATACTTATAGCTAAATGTAGCGTGAAAACCTTTTCATGCATTGTTATTTATATCTTTAAGGGACACAGGATCCCTTCAGAACATGGAAAGTCTTTAAATGCTATATTCATATATGGTTTTCACCGCATGGTACAGTATCGTCTGACTTAAACATCCTTAAACTGTTCAGGATTCTGTTCCTTAGCCCTTTGAAGGGCTCTTTCATACCCAAATTGCTTATCCATTTCCCGACCTGGCTGTTCTTCAATTGAACGCACATATTCATTCATGCCATACCGATCATGTGGGTCATTCATCATCGCAATAGTGCACAATATAACAGCCATAAAGAAACCAGTCACGAAATAAGTTTTGTTAGCACTAAACATATCGCTTAAACTTTCTAGAAACTTCCACGCTTTCGTCTTATTTCTATCGACATCGTCGAAATCGCGGTTTGCATGGTGTATGTTTTCGAACCCAGTACCCTTTTCTGATTTACCGCCTGTATCACTGCTACTTTTTGATTGGTCTGTAAAATAAACGTTTTTTGTCTATACACTTTTTTATCTCACCGGGAGATAACAGATGAAATTTAGTCCTACCCTATTTTTAGTCTTATAAGCTATATTTGTGACATTTTCTGGTAGTTTTTGGGTTATTCTAAGAAGGCAGTTTGACGGTAAGATCGTACTATTTCTTACCATCTCTATCGAGGGTCACGCCGTGTATCTGTCCAGGGGTATCCTCTTCGAGTTCAGCGTACGCGTACATTAGCGCCTTCTGCTTGCTCGACAGCGATTTTGGTGCCTGACGGTCATAATATTAGAGTTTAAGAGTATGACCATAATCAGGTATACATCATCCACATCGCTGCTTTTAATAATTGTGCAAAATCAAAAATAATTTAAATATACAGCGCATGGATATATGGCGAATATTAGCATTGAAGTCGACGTTAGGCCTATATTTTTTCTTTCCGATAAAATATACGATCAAATTAACTTCCCATTAATACCATAGTAATTTGGATATAAACACTTGCATTTAAATTCGTAAATAAAGAGGTTCATACCTGTATTTTGATGTGCACATAGTGATCTCCGTACCCATGCTGACTGACCCGTTTCATGCCCTTCCGCGAAAGCCGAATGACGCTGTGTGACGATGTGCACGGCATTATCTGCAACAAGCATTAAGAGCTTAAAGCCCCGCATACACTAGGAAACATTATGTCCCGCAACATGACGCGCAGCACTCAATTTACGTGACATTGCAATGTCCCATGTTGTGATAACTTCTACAACACGCGAGCACACGTGCCTCTTAATATATTCTATGTACGCAGCACTGATAGCCACAGCCTGCTGGGGCAATGTTTCTATATATAATAAACGCTAGTATCCTGAACAAAGTTCCGCAACATTTACCACGGCACGTTCTACATAAATTGTTGACGAACATGATCCGCTACATGTTGCGCTTGTGCTCCCCTAGTGGGGCAAACGCGAGCAAAAGCTGTGACCTTCACGGACCAAACGGACAGACAGAACAAATCTGTCAATCCAACACCAAAATATTACTGACCTGCAATGTATGGTCTTCGTATAACCCTTGTATCCTGACCGTGCCACCCAACAGTGCTTGGGCTACGGAAATCTGTAAACAATAACATTGGCAATTATAGTTCAAAGAATAGTTAAAACCTTAGGAGTTAGAAAATGTCACTTAATAGCATGTTTCTAGCAAATAAAATTTTTCTTATTTCTTATCAGTATGTGTCATAAAAACTGATGAAAAATGTTTCATTTGCGTAACGAGAGAACTGCTTATTTAGAAATAATGCAGCATTCAAGTTTCTAAAGAATTTCTCAAATTATTCCAGTAGTTTTAAATTCATCAAGAAAAAACAATGATTTTAAACAATATTAATGTAGGAATCACACACAATGAGTACTCACAGTACAATCAGTGTGAACATCAGGTCCGTCTCTCTGGAAGTAATTGGACTTCTCCACCTTGAAGGTGATGAATATCTCGTTGTTGTTGCCAACAGCCATGCGGACAGTCTGACCGTCTTCTACTCCAGCCGGCACTGGTACTTTTATCTTTTTGCGTTGGACCTGTATGAAGGAAATTAAATGTTTACATATTTATCTTTGAGATTAACTAAAACGTTTTAGAGGAGACAATGAACTATGGAAACATTTGATTTAAAAGAAGACAGAGGTCAACTTATGGTGTAAGGGTCTATTCTAACAGGGGTTTTAGAATAGACCGCGGCGACCACAGTGAACGAATCGATTTTTTAATTATAAATTATTTAATAGGAAAACGTTTTAAATCTCGTATGTTTGCGCGCGGTGCTTCGGTCCAATCGTCCGAATTTGGCAGAATCTCAAATATTATGACATTTGACAATCACCATTAAAATGCTTCTACTATATTTAATCAAATTTATACTATCACAGAACCTGATTGACACATTCTACTTCGCATGAAAGATTTTAATACTTTCGTAGTTTGAAGACACTTACAGACTGTCCCTTTCCCTCACACTCGACACAGGGGAACTTGATGAGCATTCGAGTACCATGGCAGTGCCGACATGTGGACCGCATCACGAATGGACCTGAACAATGAATGCTTAGATAAAACTTCCAGTCGGCTTCCAGTCTCATCACATGCAGCTGAGAACCATTGTTTTAAGTAGAACAACTGTCTATCTGACCTCCAGAACCCAGTTATACGGGCTCCCAGATACCCCTTGGTATGACTGTTTGTCAAACTTTCTGACTTCTGACTACCCATAACGGTGACCTATCCACAGATCAACCATGCCAAGCGTAGTTTAACCTTATGATAGATCGATCCAAGTGGCTATGACTTGACTTGTCACATGTTCTTCTGACAACAACAACTTCAAATGTAGCTAAAATGTTCCGTATTTTTGTCAAAAGATTTAACATTATAAATTTAGATCAACAGTGTATGGCTGAATCTGACAGAGTTCTATAAAGAATAATCTATAAAGAATAATATTGATTAAGGTTGGCTGTAAGAGAACCAAATTCTGGATTAAGCTTGCCATTGTACATAAAGTTATCCCTATATTATGGACTAGCTTCAGCCAACGGTTTCATCCGCATCCCGTGGGAACGACTCCGCGCACCCAGATAAAAGGTATCCTACAGCCTTCCTCGATAAATGGACTATCCAACACTGAAAGAATTTCTCAAATCGGACCAGAAGCTTCTGAGATTAGCGCTTCAAACAAACAAACTCTTCAGTATATAAAATTAGTATAGATTAACTGCGGAATTCAATATTCAGTCTATCTACGGATTTGCTTATCAAAGATAGGAATTTGACATTACTTGTGTGGGGCTAATGTCAAAATTCTATCTCTAGTATGCAAATCCAGAAATAGATAGGTTATTGGGAACGGCCCTTAGTGTGCAATAAAGAACCTACCTCGAGAGAAAGTCTCCATGCCAGTTCCATTGCAGTAAGTACATTTGATGGCCTTAGTTCCAGGCTCACAGCGACTGCCTTGGCACTTAGGGCATGTGTCCACCACATTCACATTAATTTCCTTGTTCACACCACGGGCTGCTTCTGTAAACCGCAGGTTCACTACCATCTGAAATGGATGAATAATATGTAGTTTATATAAATTTATTCATTTGTAAATTACACAATATGTATGGAATATTCAGTCCTATTTAAAAAGGGATGTTTATTCACTTAACCAATTAAAATATAAAACTTGGAGATGAATTACACCACTATTAACAATAACTGATGTTAAAAACTAAATATGATTCACATACCTCTTGGGCTGCACCAAACCCAAACTTGGATTCAGCAAAGTCACTGAAAGCCTCACTCTTGAAGCCAGCATCGCCAAAAATCTTCCGGAACAGCTCTTCAGGGTCTATGGTGGATTTGTACTGCCATTGGTGAGTGAAGCCATCAGCCCCAGATGGTCCACCTCTCATACCCATGTCCTCCGAAGTTGTGCCAAAAGTATCATACTGTTTGCGCTTGTTTTCATCTGAGAGTATCTGAAAATAGTTTTTTTATTATTTATTTATCTTACAGCTGTTGAAAATATAATGCACAGAGCATATATTGTAGCATTTTGAATTTGGAAGGAGATGTAATAGGTATAAACCATAAAATAATCAGGATATTCATAAGTCAGGATAACAAAATAAAGTAATTCTGTCCTTCTTTATTAGACCCAGCTTCATAATTAAACTTTAATAATAATTGATTTGTAATAAATAATTGGTTTTAAAGTGCAATATTATGATAAAACAGTAATTCGGACGAAGTTTTCGTACCTCGTAAGCTTCTGAGACTTCTTGAAACTTCTTAGAAGCTTCTGGATCAGACTTGTTTGCATCAGGATGGTACTTCTTAGCAAGCTGGTAGTACGCCTTCTTGATGTCTTTGGCAGAAGCGTTCTTGGCGACACCCAGAACCTTGTAGTAGTCAGCCGCAACACACAAATTGCTCGTTGTGTGAATAAATCGATGCCTAGTGCCGACATTGTCTGAACGACGAAATTCAAAAGTTAGGTTATGTTTTACAAAATGTCAAAGTACATTCCAAGTTGATAGCTTTTTGACCTCAAAAAAAGCGGAAAACCTGAACAATGATAAGTTCAACTAATATAGCATGTCGTTCATGAAATAAATGTAAAACCGGTGATGTAATGAAAGCATGTAAAACTTACAATTTTTACGTGCCAAGGATAGTACGGATATAGGTTGGCCGCCTATAAAAGTGTTACAACTATTGCACCCATGCACATATCGGTAAGGAATTTTTACAATACTATTATTGAAAACTGTACTAATGGTTTTTGGGTTCAAAAATCCTAAAACACTCCGATTAGGAGCCATCTTGAAAAATAAATGACAGATTGACAGTTCATTGACAGCTGAAGTTGGAATGCTGAAAAAAGCGGTGTTTCCATGCTTTTGCGAAAATGTATAATCCGTGTTCCAAGTTGTCGAAGACTCTCCAAATCTTAGAGTATACATACATATTAAAATTTACTCTAAGCTCCAAATAAAATATTTTATAAGATGCCCCATTAAAATATTATTATGAAATAGTGACTACAAATGCTAAATTCTTGTCCATATTTTCACAATTATTAAATGATCGTCTGGTATACAAAGTTCAAAATTTATTCATGCCACTCATTCTGTTATTTTATTTTGAAAAAATCTGATATATGAACTGCTCGTGAGATTGCCCAAGATTAGGCGAATGTGAGAGTGTGGATTGGCAATTAATCTTATTTTGCCCAACTTTGGCTCGCCTGACGAAGGACTCGAAGGACTTCCGACTGTTACCGTTTTTATTCTTCTATTGTAGTGTCGACCAGCGATTTGTTAACGATTCTCCAAGAAACAAAGAAATGCAGTTGGGGATTCAAAACTCTTGGGGGATTTTCTAGTAAATAAGATAACGGACTTCTTTATTATTTCTTTCTTTCTACTCTTTATTATTTCCTTCTTCCTTACTTCGTAATGCTCCAAATATACAAAACATTAAATAATAATTTAAAACTACTCACGCTGGCTGCGTTTATTATTTTTACTGAACTAATTATATTTTTTAGTGTTTCAAAAATATTTTTGAAACAAGAATATGAAACTACCAACAACATTATAAAACTACTATTGGGTGTTGCACCATATTTTTTTTGGGTTGACAACACTATTTTCCTGGGCAACGGTAGGCAAGATGATTTATAAACAAAAAATGAGCTTACAAAATGCCAATTATTGTATTGAATTTTGAGATAAAAGTTAAAATATTTACAACTAAACTGTAGTGCGCTGTAGTTAAAGTTAATTACAAAGTCATCAGAACTTAAACAGAATGGCTTCAACGCGAGATCAAAAAATCGAACAGCAAGTAAGTGGTTTTAAAAATATTTTAAAGGAGTCGTACAATTCTTGGATTCCTGGGTATTTGAATGTTTTATGAAAAGTCGTTAGAAGTTTATGTAGTCTCCTCCGTTACTTAGTGCCTTCTCATTTATCTTTTATCGTGATTTCAGCGGCAATTGATGGAACTGAAAATGAAACAGAAACGCCAAAATTCTGGTATGGTTCAAGCGAATGATCTAAGAGTAGGATCAGCAAAACGTCCAATATCAGGCAGCCGGTCCCGGGAGCTGCATGGTAAGTTCTTCATTAATTAATAAACTAATTAATTAATTATTTCTCAATGTTTAGTTGACTCATGCATGATATTTGATGTATATTTTCGTTATGCGCATTTTCTTTTCCTTTCATCCAGGCTATGATGGCCCGATGCAATTTCTTATGTCGCCAGTCAATCCGGACCAAGTAATACCCCTCCAAACTAATAGAATATCTACTTATGATGGTAAGTAATTCGGCTTTTTATTTGTGATTAAGATCTTTATGCTTCTGTGTACATTATTTACATTAGCATGATTAGTTTACTGTTTCCTGTACTCTCTTCTACATACAACTATTTGTATACATGGTTATCTAACTATACCTATTTTGGCTCCCGTTTCTCTGAGCTGTAACAGTTAAACAATATAAAAATAGTAAAAACAATAGAAAATAGTCTTATATCAAATAAGAAGAAAAATGGGTTTTCTACTTATTTGATATGAGACTATTTTCCATCTTAACACTTTGAACGCCATGGGTCACAGACACAATAGAAAATCTATTGTTTGTCGGTCACTTGGCGTACAACATGTGAAACATAGGGTATTTATACAGCATAAAACAATAAATCTACTCCTTCTAATGAATTCAGCAGACTTTAATGAACCTGAGAACAAAATAAAGTAATTTCTTTATAATTTTCATGTTTTAAGTTGTTTTGCTGTTAAATGTCTGAAAACTTTTATACAAATTCCAATTTTAAAATACACTTGATTTTTTTATCCTAAATATTGAAAAAAAACTATTTACTATTGAGTGGCCAGTACATTTTGTGACCTTGTGCGATGAATCATGATACCAATACTTGTGAGTAAGTTTGTTATTGAGTAAAGGAAAACATATTATTCATTCATGGTCTGTTTTATACCTATCTTGTTTTACTTTGAACTGGTATTGTGATACCTATGTAATTAAAAGAACTTTGTAAAAAACATTTTTTTTATAATTTTTAGGAATTATACATTTATTTTCTAGTTACAATTATAATTTTCAACACAAAAAAATGTGTCAAAATTACCATTCAAAACAAAACTATTAGAATCAATAAAAGAAATATTACACTGTAAATAATACAAACATTTATTTAATTTATTAACCATTCAGTTAGACAGTTGGTGTAATTATGTTGTCACACTGTCAATATATTTTACAGGAGTTAAACATTGCTAATGGGTATTGAACTTTGAGTATGGTCCTTGTACTCAATGAGTTTATTACCCAACTGTAGCAAAGGCAAACAAGGGATGTGTGTTTGTTTAAAGCCAATAAATTGATGGATAGAATGTTAGTAGTACTACTGACACAGTTTGAATGGGGTTGTAAAATATACACTATCAATTTTTTTTATTGTCTTCCCTGGTGCTCATATTGATTGTAATATTGATTTTAACAAATGATACTTTAATAATTTGGTTTATTGTCTCACAGTAGTGAATCATATAAGTATCTGATACTAAAGAATATATTGTTTAGAAGTACTTGTTATCATTATTACAAGGACAAGTACACCAATTGTGTAGGAAATATAGGTACCTCGGCCAATTGATAAAACTATGTGCAAATACTTCAGATTAAACTCTTCAGATAAATCGACACTTCTGCCTGTGGACATATTATAGATTGTAAATGAAGACATAGATAAATCACTGAAAAGTCAACAGACCACAAGGCTTTTAACTTTTTCTTAATTGGTTCAAAGCACTTCGGCAAGCCATAGTAAATCTATACTAACATTATAAAGCTGAAGAGTTTGTTTGTTTATTTGAATGCGCTAATCTCAGGAACTACTGGTCCGATTTGAAAAATTATTTCAGTGTTAGATAGCCCATTTATGGAAGAAGGCTATAGGCTACTTTTTATCCGGGTAAGCTGCGTAGTTCCCACGGGAAGCGGGGGAAACCGCTGGGGTAGCTAGTTTTAAGCGTAAATAACAGTAGATCCGTGGTAATCTGACAAATGTTTTGCAGGGCGATGTTTGACTATTGAATTTTTCGAATTACTAGGTACTTTGTTTTTAGGGGACAACCTATTAAATTATGTAGATATTAAAATTCTGCCAAAAGCAACATTCCATATCGTACATATGTTGAATTACAGAGGGGCACCAGAGATTAGTCACGGCCGTATTACCGGCTCCGCTTGCACTATACTTAGTTTCTTACAAGCATTTGAACTAACAAACTAAGACGAAATTTTAATTAACCCACAGAGTTAGGCAATCAGATAGAAGTGCTAACCGTAGGCGAAGGTGACGGGAGTGGGGAAGAGGATGACGAGAGCGTGCCGGTCTGCAGTGTGGGCCATGACGCGAGCACCGATGACGTGTGCGCAGACGCAGCTGTTGCACCCCTGCATGATAAGCCGCGGAGAGATAGCTCGCCTAGCCAGGTACGTTGAGTAAATGTACCTATGAAGTCGGCTATTTGTCTTGTACAAACGACAGCAGGTCAATGTATACGAATCCGTCAAATTTTACCAATCGAACATTAACCTCCCACTATTGTGATAAGGTTGAAAATCTATTGCAGAAATTTGACAGATTGTGGTACATTGACGTGCTGTCTGTACATGTAGTGTTTTGTTCGAACATTTTGACTGGTCACAAGCACTAGTCAACTTCGGAGGCGAAAAAATATTTGACGAAAGCTTTATAAGCCAATGGTGTTACACTTACAAATATAGCTATTTAGTCGGCTCAAACTCGTAATCGCAATGAGTTAATTTCAAGGTAATTCACAATTAGCTCGCGATTAGCTTCTCAAATTCCTGGTTTGTTACATCATTTTTGACGGCTCGCGATTATCGAGGCAATTTGTGTTGCAAATTGTTATCACGAAAGCTTTTTAGATCGAAATATAAAAATAATAAGACCAAAATTGTAATTACTAAAAGCACCGAACTATCAATATTTATGCCACGTTCATTCTCTCTAAGTCAACTTTTGTCAAAACACATGATAGATTTTCTACATCTTTTATTTTCACTCAACAAATTGTTTATTCAACAGACAGCTGAAATCGAAGGGTCAGTGGAGGGCGCAGTGGAAACCTTCGTGGTGACCCCAGCCAAGCACGGCACGCTATACAAATGTCGCATAGCCCGCGATCGCAAGGGCATGGACCGAGGGCTCTACCCTACATACTTCTTGCATCTCGAAAAGGACTATGGGAAAAAGGTGTTCTTGCTGGCTGGTAAGTAAAAAAAAGTATATTTGCGCGCGCAATTTGAATTTGAATCCTTCTCTGTGTGAGAAGAAGTGCCCAGTAGTGGGACGATGAATAGGTTGATGATGGAAATGCAATCTGACCTAAGTCTGGCATTTTGGCGAAAAATGGTGTATCGGGTAAACGGCCTTTTCGAATAGTTATGATTATTGCTTTTGGCGCTTTTGGTGTGACGCGCCTTTATAAATGAACTCGAAGCGGGATGTTCAATGTTCAGGAAAATATTGTATTTTTATTTTGTAAACCATAAACTTTTTCCTGCATTTCTTTGAATTTCAATGAAAAGGAAAATTTGTAAAAAGGTATTCAGTATTTTAAATTCCACAAACACCGAGGGTCTTCCCATTATTTACGACTAGCCGTTTTCCCGCGGTTTCACTCGCGTCCCGTGGGAATTACTGCCCGTACCGGATAAAATATAGCCTATGTCACTCGTGGATAATGTAGCTTTCGAATGGTGAAAGAATTTTTAAAATCGGTCCAGTAGTTTTTGAGCCTATTCATTACAACCAAACAAACAAAC
>NWSH02000613.1:6462561-6472591 GCA_002382865.2 Heliothis virescens | reverse complement strand
CTCATCGCTGCCACTGCGGGGAAGCTGTCAACAGCCTCGGTCACCACGGCCTGTCGTGCAGCCGCAGTGCGGGCCGCATACCACGGCATGCGAACATTAACGACGTGATCCGTCGCGCTCTTGTTACCGTCGGCGTGCCAGCCGTACTTGAACCAAACGGCTTGGCACGTGACGATGGCAAGAGACCAGACGGCATGTCGCTATTTCCGTGGAAGTTGGGTAGGACTTTAGTGTGGGACGCGACCTGCGTCGACACTCTTGCGCCATCCCACCTTCCCGGAACTGCGTGTTGTGCTGGCTCTGCCGCTGCACAAGCAGAGAACCTCAAGCGGCGCAAATATAGTAGTCTTATTGGCAACTACATGTTTGAGCCGTTTGGGGTTGAAACTCTCGGACCGTGGGGTCCGAGTGCTCACCTTCTTGCGAAGGATATATCCAAGCGTCTGGTTGACACTTCCCGTGACCCAAGGGCTGGTTTTCATTTCGCACAGCGGTTAAGCATTGCCATTCAACGTGGCAATGCTGCCAGCCTTTTGGGTACATTACCAAGTGACAGTGATGAGGACCAATTTTTTGATGCGCTGTATTAGATTTAAGCTGTATATAATAGAATAGTTTTAGTTAAAGTAAGAAATGTAAATATCGACTTCCCTGGATAAACTATAATTAATTAATAAGTACTCTTTTGACTTCAGAAGCTTAGAGTAGCTATTACTCCCATTTTAGAAATATTTTTCAATACTTCATCGTCCAAAGACAAAAAATTAGAAAAGTTCTGATTGTCTCTTTTTCAATTTATAAAATTAAATAAATTAATTGATTGATGAAGTCAAAAATTCGTATACAAAACTAAGAACCAAAATTTATTTTCTAATCCTTTAGTAACATTCAATTAAAATTCCCTACTCTATGGAATTTACCGTTGACTTCTTACATTTTCTTCATTCTTTTTTTGGCATTTTGCTTATGGTGATATGTCAAATTCCAAACTAAAACTTGTCTGGGACAATTCGTGTTGGTTCTTATATCTTTTTTCTTATTATATTTACAGTATTCCTTGTAGTAAATGTAGTTCTTGCGTGAAATTTATATGTGATTTGCGTAAAGTGCCAAATTGATGTCTCGTTATTATTGGTATCATGAATCAGGTTGATCAAAATATAAACAAAGATATGTTTGATTCTGATCTGATCGACGTGGAATCTTTGGATTATTCCGATGATCAGACGTGGTGAGTACTGTTGAAGAGTATTTTGTGTACGAATAAGTGGTGGCGAGTGTTTGTGTGGTTACGGGGTCATGTATGTGTCGTCCGGTCGACATGTCAGTGGAGTGTCGACGGTTATTTAGCCCGTTCCAATTAAACTAGAGTTATTTATTTCCAGTTAAACCACTATAACCAGTATTTTAGCATAGCTACCATGCACAGGTGTTGCTGGCTAGGTTTTTCTGACTATCATGAATCACCTTCACTTCATGTTGTTATTATTTTTCATAGAACTACAGTTTGAAAGCTGAAAGTCTAATTTTAAAGAAATCCTAATATACAATTATCTAGTCTGTAAAGACATTCAAGGCAAATGATTCACATCCTACTCATTGTTGTACACCACACCTACACTGCAAGTATAGCTGAATATTTAGTATAATAATATCCATTAACTCATCCTGTAGTTTTGTTATATGTAGTAACTTTATTATTGTTTACATAATATTATATGTATTCAAACAGCTAATATAATCCTTTTATCTAATAATTCTACAGAATTCACAACTACCCTCTTTGGATACACAAATAAAATGTACAAAACATAACCAAAATAATGATATAAAGTAAATAAGTAAAAGCATATCCTTTCTTTTTGTTCTAATTAGAATATTTGAGAGTGTTCTAGCAAATCATTGAGCTGATAAGATATTATTTATTGTGTAGATCAAGTTGACATAAATTGTACTCTAATTAGTTGTGATAAGTTGAGTGATAATTGATACAATATCAGCTATCTGCTGCCAATCAACAAGTGCATGATAATTATCAATAACACTAAGGATATGTGTGAAAACTCTTATAAACTTTCCAACTATTAAATATGACGGACCACAAACCATATACCTACTATTTTGAGTAACTAAAAATTAATGCTGATTGACATTTATATAAGAACAAAAGCTTCTGCCAGTGGTTTCACCCGCGTCCCGTGGGAACTACTTGGCGCACCCGGATAAAAAGCAGCCTTCCTCGATAAATGGGCTATCTAACACTGAAAGAATTTTTCAAATTGGACCAGTAGTTCCTGAGATTAGCGCATTCAAACAAACAAACTGTTCAGCTTTATAATATTAGTATAGATTTTTTAAAGAAATGTGTAATGGATACTAAGCATAATTTATCCGAACCCTGATGGCTATTCTACAGAAACCTGTATGGGAACTCTTGTCTAGATTAATTTATCTAATAAATACTCTGCTATCAATTGTTTTAGACAATAATAGTGAACAAAGGTGCTTGTTTACACCTTCCCATAACAACGTGTGTTGAGATACCTTTCATGTGCAAACTGCCCATATAATAAATTATACCATAGTACAGTTTATCTAATGGGTTACCTGATATTGATAGTAATTGAAATAAGTGAAGGACAAACACTATAGCAATCCAAGAAAAAGTCAAATCTTTAATTCCGGCAAAAGAGGAAATTTAAAACCATATAAACCATGCTTAATTGCACTTGTAAATAAGGACAACTATTATTAATCTCAAAATTGCATATTTTTCTTAATGAGTTAATCCTGGTTTAATTAGAATCTAACTGGAAAATGTGTTAACATGTGTTTATTTAGTTTAATTCTTTTTTATGGAAATTCATTTAACTAGTCAGTCTTAAAATACACTGGACAAAAATGCATTTCAAAAAATAAGTATATTTATTTATATATATTAAACATAAAAAATATAAAAAGCAGGGGGCCATCAATATTAGGCACAGGGTCCAAGGTTCCAGTCTTTAGAGCCCAGGAACAAAAACCTACTCACAATATGAGCTGTATCAAGAAGCACTGCCTTCTGTATCAGTCCCTTGACCAAGCCGCCTAACGAGAGCCTCATGAGATGTTGGTTCTTGGCTATTAAGTTAATTATTATTTATTTGTTTCTTTGTTACCCAGGTTGTATAAAGTCCCGGATGACTCGGGGCAGACTGTTGATGTTGTGGACTGGAACTTATCCTGCGATTGGCCGGTGAACGAGGACAATGATTACCTTAAGTTGGAGAAGACACTATACAGAGTACTCGACGACATTCTCAAAAGTAAGTCTCATCTAGAGTATTATGTCATTGGCTAATTTAGAACGTGATGATAAGAGAACATGTTCAAACTTATTCTAATGTGGTCATTTCATTGGTCAATTTCAATATTGACCAGGGTCAATGTTTTTATTTAAATAAGCTATTATGAAATCACTTATCATTAATTTCAAACAGAAACATACAAAAAAAGTGTAGTATTTGTAGTCTCTACTGCAAACGGCGGCAAATATTAATACCCTAAATAAAAGATGTCATTTGCTATCTTAATAATAATTATGTGAACAAACGGTTGTTAAATTATTTTATCTTCCGGATATAATAGTATTTGTTCAAGATAACACACTGAAGTTCTTGAAAAATATTATCTTAATGATATTTTAAGAAATTATGTTATATCAATGGCTTTAGTCAAATTGCTGCAGTTTTCACTGATAACAGTGTTATCCTATAATATAGTGATCTAATAATTATGAAACTGTTTAACATACAAAATGTAATAGTAATTGTTGGCTTTATATCATTTTTGCAATGCTTGTGAATATTGCAAGTTAACATTATGTAAGGCTTGCACACTTTTGTTTGCAAATTACGCATTTACTTGCTGCAAATGTGTTTTATGTTGTTTTAATTTGCTCTGAAAAACATTAAGAGCAACTACTTATATATGGCGAGATATGAAAGGTTCCCCGAAATTCCCACGGGACCGGAGAAAAACGGGTTTTTAAGTTTTACGCGGGCGTAGCCGCTGGCAGAAGCTAGTCTCATATAACTAACATGCATTTTAGGGTCCCAATTATAACATTCAGTAGTCACGAGGAAGTTAGGACTAATATTATTTATTTTTGTTTACAATTAAATCAGTTTTATTTCCTTTAGTTCCTTATTTTGCCATGAATCAGGATGTATTACAAACTTGTTGCTTCTCATTTTACCTATTGGCGTACTTTGTATTAGTAGCACTAGTCATACAGTCATACATTACCATTCAAGATAAGTAGGAAGTAGAATAAACAGCTGCATAATTATCGTAGCCATACAAATTAATAAAAGATTTACTTGACAAAGTGTTATATTCTACGTAAGAATATTAAACTTAAACTCAAAAACGTGTATTCAAATTAGGCTGATAAATCAGCACTTTTCAAAAACAAAAAAAGCCCCAAATCACTCGCGCTTCGCCCGTTCCTATGTGCTTTTGCTGGGAAGACGAAGTGGCCTAGCAAACTCCCCAGCAACGTCTGTTAGGTTTGAAGAACCATATTTACACAAAACAAGAAAACAGGATTTCCACATTTCACATTATAAGCAATTAATAAATTCATACACAAATATTTTATAAACTCAGTCAGAAAATATTCAATAACTCCGCTGTATCAGCATAATATATCTCTAACCCAGTTCAGCATAGCAATGCATACAGAAACATGATTTATTTTAATTTAACTTGACAATATTCTTCAGACTCTCATCCACAAACGTCCCGACAGTTTAAAATTAACTAGGTCAGATTAACACAGTCCCACATTGCCATGATTTGATTGCTTATGCACCAATCAGTGGGTTAATCTCAATTAAGAACTGGCTATTTCACCCGCGTTTCAAAGGAATCATTTATTCCTATTACGTAGCTTTTTATTGCTAAAATATATGTTTTATTGTAGACTATAACACATATTATGTGTTTGCTGTGGTCTCGTCTGAAGAAACTACATACATCGTGCTCCTGAATAAAGGCTTCCCAATTTATCCGTCTCCCAAGATACCGGTTCATTCCATACCCAGTTATAATATATCTCAATCAGTTCAGAGGTTTTTCCGTGAAAATGTAACAGAAAAACTGGTGACTCAGAGAAGTTCGCTTCTTACTTTCGTCGATGTTGATGCGTCATCCCTCATTCTCTAAAAATTCTAAATGGATCTGTATCTTTTAGCAAGTACTATAAGATATAGATATTATTACTTCCTAAAAGATATAGATCCCTATATGTATAGGGAAGATTCTTCGTAGAAGAGCTCTTAAGATATAAATGACACGAGTGCCATCGTTAGCGATGTTATTGCAAGTCTAGACAAGTGATTGGTCGTGATTTATTTATTTATTTATCAGAAGATTCCTAGCGCGAAGAATTTTGAACGTAACCGACTAACATTTGCTATGACGTCACGAATTTTGACGCATCCAACTTCTACTTGCAATGTTTTGACTCCATTTTAACAAGAACAATCCCGTAATTCCTCGTTCTGCTATCAAGTAAAGCCAAAAAAATAAGTCTCTCTGTTCTCAAAGATCCTTTCGCTATGCTTCTAAATCGAAACGACTATTAAATTAAGTGGTACAGAATGATTGCCGGCCAGTCGTTAAACAAAGGATATGATCATGAACAATTGGTAGCTGGTCTAATGACATTCGACGCGGCTGATTGGTTCCGTACAAAGATCTGATATCACGTAGCTTACAACCTGGGTTGGTATGCCATACAAAAGTACAAAAAAATAATGGGTCAATTATTTGTAGCTTCCAATAACAATCGATGTGATTGGTCTTTTCGCCTTGAAGGATCTTGAAGACACTTCGAAGGTCTGGTTTCGAAATTGATCTTCTCATTGTTACCTTATCCCATTAGCTCCATCCCTATATGAAATGGCCAATCTTGCCCATACAGGAAAAAAGAGTCGGTAACTTAAAATTTGTGATATTTTTTTTTTACGCCATTTTATGTCCCTATTTAAAACGCAACAGATGTGACTCTAGCTTCTATTTTGATCTGAAAACTACGAACAAATAATTTTCTAGCTGTATAGCAATAGGATCTATTAGTAAAATGGTTGTGTAATTATGGCTGAAATTCTACTAGGTTAAACTGGTCCACTATTTGCAATCTGTGGGCGGTCAAACTGCATTTCTATTCAACTTTACTGATAACTTTGTTCTATTTATTTAGACACAGAGATACACAAAATCGGAGATTTGTAGCCTAGGTTTTCAAAATCGATATAAATTGTACCTTTAAAACATAAACAAATTGTGAAGCAATCGGTATAACCTTAAACCACATAGGTAATCAAATTCACATTATGTGACGTCATCGTCCATGTGGGAGCCAAATGCCTTGAAATGTTACCATAGAATAAAAACTCTTGAATTCATGGCAGATACTAAAGGTAAAAGACAGACATCCAATACAATTTCGCTCTGAGCACCTTCATTATCTGGATTCCTGTTGCGATCAGCCCTGTTACATACAATCTCTAATTAAACCCTCCACTGCAATGCAGTAATATGATATCAAGTTTATAATACAGTCGTGTACGAGATAGTGTCAAATTTCGCGTTCGAATGTCGCGTGCGTCTACTCAGAATGCTCCGTCAATAATCTTGAGATCCATTAAATATGCTTTAAAGAATTCGAAGAAATACCTGACGGTAGTTTAAGAAATCGTTTTATCATCACTTTCGATCCACGATTGCTTATTAGGAGTATTGTGTCGGGTCTGCTAAGGTTTCATATTCACTGCATTGGCTGTGTAACAGTCAAAACATTCACCGTTTCGTGGGAAAATGGAGGAGTTATTAGAGCACAATTATAATTTATTTGAACAATAATGACACGAAAAATGAAAACCATAAGTATATTTGTCTGTATACCATTCAACTGAAGCTACGATTTGATGAAAAACTTCTGGAAGATCTCGTTCATGTTATGACTGCAAAAAGTCTATACAATAGTTAGATCTGACTGTTCAGTAAACTCCATAAAAACTAACCATTTCTTTGTATTACATTTGGCGTTTAAACTTAATTTTTATGTGTATAAACTTCTCAGACGTGGAAAGTAGGCCCTAAGACAAAGAGTCGTTTAATTAAAAACGTAGTTACCTCTTAAAAATTATAGTACTAATCTAGCTATACAGACGTTGTGCCGTATATAGCCACGGAAATAACCTCAGTGTCATTCACCCTTGACCTCTGACCAGTCTTAGAATTCTGTTCTACAAACAAGCTTCCTTTGATTCCCGAATTATGTGCTAATGGGACTAAATTGACTAACACAGGCAAGAGGTCTATTTTCCAATATTCCCGAAGGTTAGGCGACGATACTGTTTTTAATGAAGCTTAAATGATATCCACATTTTGCCCCGAGTTTGTTCGCCTCCCGTGGGGACTCCGTTCAAACAGTAGCTCATCTCAGTCTCCAGGGATTCCACTAATCCATGCCAAACCACTATACCAACAAACTTCAAGGATTCAGAAAGCAATCCGAGCTACTATAACTAACTTAGTTCCATCAAGTATGAGCAGATTCTAACGATCTGTCACTACGATGATGTCGCAAAAAGTCATGAAATTGATTTAGGATACACTTGCGCTTGTCTGAAAAGTACAGTTGACAGACACAGTTTGTTGTTTTATTGTCAATCTCCGTCACGATGACGAGACGCAGTAAAATAGACAGTTTTTTTAAACGGTGCACTACATCGTACTTAGTATATTAGAACACTAAGATCATTCCAGTACCGTTCAATGTCACTAAAGCAATCATCCAATTACATTGTGACCACTTTGTAGCTACAGATTTGTCAAACAAAATTGCACTCTATATCCTTGGTTCAGGACATATTTTATGTTGAAGCTATGCATGATTTAGCAGAGGAAAACATTGTCGGAAACGTTATTTTATGTATTGATACTAGATAATGACTATGCAGTATCCGAATTGTAGTTTGTCAGACCCGGTTCATGGATTTGCTGAATGGAGTTCAGTGTGTTTGGGTTGAGATAGAAAGAAAGATAAATAAAATTAATAATGTCAATATGCAAGACACCCCCATTATCATGTGGTCTTCAATTATAATGTAATTTTAACTAAGAGAAAAGGTCCTTGTCTTCATGAACCCGGAACCCTTGGCACACGAGTGTATCAGCCAACCCAGTAATGATTCATTTCGGATCGGTTGCAGATCAATTTCGGCGAAACGATTTAGTTCTTTTTTTTCGAGAAATAAATTTTAGTATCAAAAGAACATCATGAATCCTCAAAAATCAGTCAATTGTACAGAAATGCAATGGGGGCCCAAACTTAGCACATTTCAAAGCCTCCCAAAAAGGGAGTATATTGCAAAATATTTGCAATGTAAAAAAAGAAACGTAAAGCAACAACGTCGACCTTCTTCGAATAGCAAGTGGACGTTAAGTAAACGCCACACATTTGACGTCTCAGTGTGTTTGCAAAAAAATATGGAGCTTTAGATTTTTCCTTAATACCACCGTACTAACCAATCCATGTTTGTTAGAACACTGCAAAAATTTAAGACTTCCAGATTCCATTAAACTTCTAAATTCTTTTAAACTACTTTATTAAATTCTCGTTAAAGCTAAGAAATCTTTAGAATAAACAAAAAGTTCTATATCACATGTTTCCTATTAAAATGGAGATGCAAAAACTGGATGTCGATCTAATTGATAATTTGCTGGCACAGGAAGCAATAACCTAAGAACCTGTTCAGCGAATGATTTCCCATGTACGATGCGTTATACACGCGAGTGCCTAGTGTTATCTCACATCGTCTGTGCCCGGAGTTATAGACTAGACTTCTAATTTACTAGACTTTATAACTTACCTACTCGTTTACCTAGATAGTGGGTAGTGCTAGGTTCACTTTTGTTGTAAGACGTGCTTTCGATACATTTAGCGTAGTCTTAAAATGGCAGGAGTGTCATTAAAACTAAAATAAAGCTGTGACAACAACTGCAAAGTTATTGTAACATTTATGATAATTCTGAGAACCTATCTATATTTTACCTGTTAAGCTACATTTAAAAACACACACTTGCACTTAAATATTACATTACAAGTAGTACGTTCGGTCATTTTAACGCCATTGAAGAACATTTATCTAAACATCCTCAGATTAGTGCGAATAAAATTACCTTAAATTCTCAGATTCTCTGTGAGAAGGAAAATAAACTCTCATAGAAAATCTGAGAATTCAAAATAAAATTTGTGTTGTTATTGTATACGTAACGCAGAGAGTAAATCCGAGGATGTGTAGGTATTGGCTGATATTGAGTATCGACTCCACCTCACTCGAGTTTGCTAACTAACCCACGCGATATCGATTGTAAGCTTAAGAGAGAATACTAACATTTACAAATCGGATATATGACAATCAGTGTCAAGAAAATCCTCTAGTTTATTACTTGTACAGTCAACGTCCAAAAGTCCATTTCCACCGCTGTGGCTATTATCGCGTGCACTATTCGGGCCGCGGCGCTTATACACACATGCACACGCATATTTATCCGTGTGAGTGATGTTCCAACGCTAAAAAATAACATGTTGGGTAGCATCGCCACGAGTAGTTAATAGATGTAGTCAATGCTAGACAAGGATGTCAATATGAGTAACCTGTTTTTAAGTGTCACACCCCGCGCGTATACTAATGCAAAATTTCGACGTGTTAACGTAAGCTACCATAGCTAGTTCGGTAACGAGGCTGCGCTAGCAAATATGATTGGGATAGGTGTGAGTTCGAATCCAAGGTTTGGACTTAGGGTCTAATAAGTAGTAAATTAGGAATACTGATTATGATTATATAAGCGGTAGTATATAAGCAATCAATATAAATGTAAGAAACGTATATAAAATATATATTATTTATCTTATATATAATGATGATTAATTATATTTATTGGTCATCATTGTTTGTAATTTATTTTTGTT
>NWSH02000613.1:6420671-6459056 GCA_002382865.2 Heliothis virescens | reverse complement strand
TTTGACTTGGCTTCAATACTAATATAAGCCTGCATAATGAATACAAAAGAATACAATCGCAACAAGATAACACAAACGCTCGTTACTGTGTTCATCAACAACAGCGAATACCGGAATAATTTATAAGTGACTAGAAAAGTTGTTAAAATATGAGGATAGATTTAAAGTGAACTTATCATAATCTACCCTCATATTTTAATAACGACGCGACGCTAAGATTACAAATTAAGAAGGTCGTAAGTACCACTAATATTGCTATGCAATTGTTTTTTGAAACTGGTACTCCACTTATGCTTACTACTGTACATAATCTCGCTTCTTCTTCTCAGATACCCTAGATATACTTATTCTACGATACTCCCCCTAGATATCTGCTACGATTTATGAATAACTAGCTTCCGCCAGCGGTTTCACCCGCTTTCCTGTGGGAACTACTGAGCGCACCCGGATAAAAAGTAGCCTATATATAGCCTTCCTCGATAAATGGGCTATCTAACACTGCACTAATAATCACTGGAAGAATTTTTCAAATCGGACCAGTAGTTCCTGAGATTAGCGCGTTCAAACAAACAAACTCTTCAACTTTATAATATTAGTACAGATATATTATTCGTCCACATTCTTATACCTATGTCTACATTAATATTTTCATGCATTTTGGCCCCTGTCTCGTGAGGCAGATTTTGTCGAGTAGCTTCTCTGTGTAATAAAATAAGCTATCGTAGTAGCTTGAAACACCCAGATAGCACTAGAATACTGAATAGACAAGAGTAAAGGAGGCCGACCAGTCCAAAATGGGCATAATATTTCAAGCAACTAAGTACCGAACAAAGTCAATAAGACACTATCTTATGTCACTAGTTTTGCAATTTGGTGCATCATAATCAGACTTTTTAACGTCCCATTGCTGGGCACAGACCTCTTCTCATACAGAGAAGAATTGAACGATAATCATCACGCTTGCTCAATGCGGGTTGGTGGTTGCAGACTTTATAGTCCAGATTTCCTCGAAACGTTTTCATGCGCCTTTGATCAGGCATTGGTACTTGCTTGATCTGGAATCGAACCCACGCACTCATAGTTGAGAGATGCTTTACCCACTAGGCCACCACGATTTCGTGCTACGCAACTTGGTCCAACCTGAGGCATTGAATCTTCCTCCAAAATTTGTCTGAAAATACAAAAAGCGGTTATTTTCAATCAAATCGCCAGCTTTATAATGGTTTAGATTTACATACAGTCAATCTACCAGTCCATAACATTGGCATGGCATTGCAGCCTACACTTCAATTAATATTCGAAACTGGTACAATAAAAGTTTCACTTTCTACGCACATGATGGATCGAGATGGATTAATAGATAACTGTCTGTTAACGAACATTTAATAATACTTGTAATTTTCTATTGTGTTTTCGACGAGTGTAACATAATTGGGAGTGATTACCTGAAGTATTGCAGTATTTAATCTAATTGCAACCTAGACGAATGGACGTTTATGTAGGCGTTAATGCTATTCTATTATTTTGCATAAGTTCCGCATTAGTACTGATGCTACTATTAGCTTTATATACATTATGGCTATATTGCCATTATTACTACGAGGGCCATACCCTTGCCATTGCTCATTTCATAGGTGTCCACCATCAAAAGTACTGTTTGATCTTGCTTGCCATCTAAGACATTAATTTTATAGTTTAACCGTATGGATAACCTATCAAAGGATGTGCGACCTATGGCTTTCTACATGCCCTATACTGGTGTCAATTCTAGGAAGCCTGGCATTCCCAGTCGCCTCACGCATTCCTTTCATAACATAGGAACAGCTGTCACAGCCATTTCCTGACCACGTCCACATCAAATGCAAATTGTCTACCAATTTTGGTGCCAATTAACTACGTTTCTACGATGCCAGTGCGTTGCGAACTGAATTTCGACGCTTTTGTTTTGTAACCACTTAACACTCAACACAAAACAAGCTAGAATCTATCTTAATATTTAAGCATAAGGTTTATATTTGTATGTTCTATCAAACCCTAACGAATACCGAAGCTTTGAGATGCGATCAAATGGGTTTGTTGAACTTTCTAGTGTCTTCCGCGTTTACCTGATCTATTGATAAATTAAAAGCAAATCCTAATTGGACGTTAATTTTTAATGAACCGTGAAGTTTGCCAATGTTCAGTCTAATTCGGCTTGAACGTTTTGATCGCAATCTTACTCACTATTGTTTTGCGTATGAATGCGAGGCACAATACAACTACGCTGGCCTGTAAACATTGTATTGTGTCACAACTTTCGTAGTCTTTTGTTTCATGCCAATAGTTATGAATGGGTAGTTAACTGATTGCAGTTGTTATATCAAATGATTTTCACTGTTACATTTTCAAATAGATGTCTAAATTATGACTTTTACATAATATGCCTTGTAAAAAATATTACGTTCTAGTAGTTCTTCTGTCTTCATTTTGGACAGTAGCAGTCCTTGCACATTTAAGAAGACCCAATTTCCTTTATAACGCATTTTTTGTTATCTTTTCTAATCAAATATTTTTCTTCTAGATGAAGTCCTCTCAATGCCAGACAAGCACAAGTTCGACTCACGAACCTACGTGAAACCAAAGAAACGAACGCATCGGCCGAGCATACAGAACATAGTCGAGGCAGTATCCAATCCACCTTCGATGTCCCCCATACCTTCACTGAACACAATCCACCAGTCGACCAACCAGTCGGCCAACAAATATCTTACGTACAACAAATACAATAATCCTTTGGGACCTATCAGTCCTATGATAAGGCTGAAGACGTTTAATGTGGATACGAATTCGGAGAACAGCACTGTTGTCAAAGAGTATGCGATGAAGAGGAGGAGTTTGGTGCAGGATGATGATCCGCAGGTAAGGCTAATACTCTCAGACTTATGCCCAAGATATTTACCAAGATCCCCTATACTGCCACATAAGTATGGGACCCTTTACTTAAAAGCTCCCCTTAGCCAGCCCTAAAAAGGTATGTAGTTTCACCGACGTTCTGACCCCTAGCGGTTGGTGAAACCGAAACCGTCTTCTAAAAGCCCCATAAACCTCTAAAGGGATCCCGTAAACTTGGGCATAAGACCCGTTTTCTTTGCAGCTCCTGGCATACTTCATGAAACTGATGCTGCGTATGTTTAAGGATTTGTCCTATAGTTGATCACGTGTTACGCAATGTATATCATCGTGGACATGCAAAGAAATCGTGTCACGTAATTAGGATGCGGATAATTTTATTCTAAACCTATTCTAGCTAGAGCCATATTTGGATCGGACGACAACCATGTCAGTGTTATAGTGATACTTTTAATCTGAGACAGAATTTTTATATAGTGTAGTATCTGGAGATGAACCTCATAATCATTTAAATAGATCCTTTGTTTGTTTACGTTTACATTAAATCTAAATGCAAGTTAATCATAATAATAACCTCGTTATTTATACGCTCAATTTCATTCACCAATCTGGTTTTTGCGACCTATACTCAGTAACGGTATTATTCCGAATCCTCTTCATCGGACAACTTCGATTGGCGGCCATGACACTGAACTTGCATAAAAAATGAGATCACGGCTGGTTTGAAATCAGCGTGTACGCTTAATGACACTACGTTAAAAATGCATACGTTTGTCGTATGTTCGTATTCATGGAATAAGTGAGGCTTGCAAAATACGTCCTTGGTATTGAATTGCAAATAGATGGGTGTGTCCGATTTTAAAATATCGCCCGTTTGCGTTTTTGACGGTTACGATTATTCCCATACGAGATAGGGATGGGGGTTTTTTTCTTAAAAAAAATTGCCTTTCTGTAATCTCGATAACATAAACGTTCCAAAATTTTGATGTGACTCTTTATAGGGGAAATCTAATTCAAATTATGAATGACCTAAATCCTAAATGACTAGTTCAGTATACAGGTTTCCAATCCATTCCACCAACTTAATGCCTATAAAACAAATCGACTGAGTTTATGCCTTAAAATTGATGACCGTATTAACAGCTTAGGTACCAGTTTCACGCCTGATTAACAGTAACTGCGCTCGATGGCTATCGAGTTAAAAATAGAATAAAATCATTAAGAGATTTTATAGGATGGCTGATCATCTCGAATGGTTACTTTGAAGTTGAATTCATAAATGAAGCTTGTAAAGTTTGAGGTGATACAGCTTTCTTTTAATTTGTAAAAACCAGTCCTTTTATGGTTAGTGAAATGTCGCAATAGCCTCCCGGGGGTTTGCATAGCATTACCTTATAATATTAGTTCCCGCACTCCCGGTCTTCACCCTTCTCTCGGTCGCGTCCCGTTGCAACTTCTTCGAGCATACGAATAAAAAGTAGCTTACAGTCTTGGGAAATAGATTTTTTACCTTTATAGCTGGTTAATATTCAACAAAAACAAATAATGTTTGTACATTTTCGCGGCAAGAAGTGGATAAATATACCCTAGTTTGGTCGCGTCAAAAAACGCCTTTATACGGGTGAGTACACACAGCAGAGCTTGCAATACTGTCTGTGTCTATCACGTATTATTGCGATATTCCTGGCTGGTATGCAACGAATCACAGGTGGCCTTACTTTTGAGAAAGAAATCTTATAATAATAGTTATTAAGGTAATATTACTGCCTTGTGATTATTCCGACTAGACAAACAGTCATACTGTTTTCATATAGCATTCTTTAATACCTGATTTCTTTTATCAAGAACTTTTATAGCCCACCATATCACGTACGATACACCATTTCTACATATAAATAAGTCAAATGAATATTTAGAATAATGAACTGTAGAATTTATTTAGTTCCAAACACGTCCCTCATTTTAAAACGGACAGAATTATGGAAGATCTAGCTTCTGCCAGCGGTTTTAGGAGAGAACTATGTCCCGTACCCGGATAAAAAGTATATATTTCTGCCAAGCTATATCAAAATCCGTCCAATAGTTGTTTCGTGAAAGAGTAACAAACAAACATGCAAACTAGCATTTATAATATTAGTAGGATTAAACATTCAGAAGTTGAATTAAATGAAAAAGAACAGTATCAAGTGGTTCTATTCTATCACAGTGAGTCGATCTTAAGTGATAAAGCTCACACGCAGCTGTGTAAATACAACGTGCAATGTGCATGTTATTAAAAGCGATCGAATAGTTTTTAATAACATTGGTGAAGTCTATTGTTTTAACTATATTACATAACAGTTCGTAATGATTTGTTATTATTAGTAGACTTAGGCTTATGTTAGTGGCAAGTATGTGAATTTTATGAGGCGATAATTTTCTTGCAAGACCTAAGTTTCAGGACTATAATGTTCTGCGGTAATAGGCAAATATCATTAGTAATGAATTATTCGTTGTAAATTATAAAATAAAAAATTCACCACTAATTATCAAAAAACTGAAAAAAATATGTTGAATTCGATTTTCACCAATAAATAGTGTTTAGTCTGACAGGTTTAAGTGTCAGGATTTACATCCAGGCGAAGCCGGTGTAAATCACTAGATCTTTATAATATAGATTGAAGTTTTGATAAAAAAAAAAACAAAGAAAGCCTATCATAGAACATATTTTTTTTTATATGTGTGCGTACCACCCTCTTGATATAATGCAAAGTTAATGATAGTAATCTTATTTAAATAGCTTAATAAATTAGACTTCAGTCTTCACAGCCTTGTATGTACAGACAGACATTATAGCAAATGTATATGTGCACTGGAAAAGCACATTTACTGGCGGTAGACGACCTTGAGACGGCTGCAGAACGGCGACGAAGTTCTTTATAGTCGTAAATAAAGACTAACACACGCAGTATGTCTCATAGCTTCTTAATACCTGACGGATCCTCACAGCTTGCTTATAAAGCTGAGAACATGCTAAACGTATGATTGATCACTGATCAACCAAATCAGATGCATCGTTATTTTTCTCTTTCTCATCAAATTGGACAATGTCTAGACATGACGTAGAAGCGCTGAACAACTGGCACTGCAGCTGTATAAAATAATAAGAAGATGTCTGGAACTACTAAAATGAATCTTGAACGAGTGGGTAAATAGCTACAGCATCCCTATAATACAAAGACACCATTGCCTGCCTCTTGATTCTTTATCGCTAAAACTGTTCTTTTATAAAACCCAAATGAGGCCAGATTTAGCTAAATTGATTATTTTATCTAAATATATGATTATAATCAATCAAATCTTATTCGACCTAGTGCCATTACGCAGTGCGTCTCATAACTAATCTAATTCAGGCTTCAACATCGTGGTCGATAACCATATTATTAAGCCTGAGATTTGGCGAAGACGACCTACATAAGACCTGCTTATTGGACAATGGACATTGACAGACTGGTGGATTACATATAGATTTCAACCGCTTATCTGTCTGGATCTGACTTCATAATCATTGTAGAAATTATGGGCCTTGGTCTTTGTTCCTAGATCAAACTACATCTTACCTAAAACGGCCGTCATTCCTAGATACATATCGCAACGCAATCTACTTACTGTAAGCGTAGCCATTATTCGAAAACTGATCATCCATATTTCTATACTAATATTATAAAGCTGAAGAGTGCTTGGTTGAACGCGCTCATTTTAGGAACTACTGGTCCGATTTGAAAAAATCTTTCAGTGTTAGATAGCCTATTTATCGAGGAAGGCTATAAGCTATTTTTTATCCGGGTGTGAGGAGTTGTTCCCACGGGATGCGGGTGAAACCGCTGGCTGAAGCTAGTATCAAATATGACTGTTATATCTAAAAAGTAATTGACGAGTTTGCGCTGTTATGAGTAAGTTCATAATTATCTTCTTTTTTAGGGTTCCGTAGTAAACTAGGAACCCTTATAGTTTCGGCATGTCTGTCTGTCCGTCCGTCTGTCCGTCCGCGGATAATCTCAGAGACTGTTAGCGTTAGAAAGCTGAAATTTGGTACCAATATGTAAATCAACCACGCCGACAAAGTGCAAAAATAAAAAGTGGAAAAAATTGTTTTATTAGAGTGCCTCCCCTACACGTAAAGTGGGGCGTGATTTTTTTTTTCATTTCAACCCTAACGTGTAATATATCGCTGGATAGGTATTTTAAAATGAATAGGGGTTTACTGAAATCATTTTTTGATTATGTCAATACTTTCGGAAATAATTGCTCCAAAAGCCGAAAAATAGGCGTCCCCCCCCCCCCTCTAACTTTTGAACCGCAAGTTTAGAAAACATGAAAAAAATCTCAAAAGTAGAACTCTACATAAACTTTCGAGGAAAATTATTTTGAACGTGGTACAGACAGCAGTCTTTGAGATATAGCAATTTTTTGGAAACCGCAAATTATAACTTTGTTGTTCATATATTTGTATGAAAAACAAAGTTATTTTTTTGTTGTCGAAAAATGTTTGTATTTTGGCTAGTTGTAGGTAATAGATGCGTTCAGTTTTCATAGAAAATGGTACGGAACCCTTCGTGCGCGAGTCCGACTCGCACTTGGCCGGTTTTTTTTCTTTCTTCTCCATTGGTTCTCAAACCATTTTATCGAAGAAGCCAAATCAATTTGGCCCCCGATTCACATCAAAAATGGCAAATTAGATCCGCCTACTCAATGTATTATGTCCGTTAAAGAAACAATGAAAGTGACAGTGACGGTCTAATGAAACTTTCATTTTATAGTATTGACCATGTTTGTAAGATTGGTAGGTAGACTTTGGTCGTCATTACACATTTCCTTAGTTTTGCTTGGAGTCATAGCTATACGTAATACAATATATAAATAAATTGTATTACGTGGGCACAATTTTCGTTGAAAGTTACTATGCTCTAGGTGTAATTTGGAGTAGAATACTACGTGAATTCCATAGCAAAAGAAATGCGGATGGTCGCGAAAATATTTTCCGCTATCAACACTTATTGGATAAGACCTTCAATACCGTAATCCTCCCATCTAAACATAGCAGGGGAGAATCTAACATTAATAAGTGCAGTCTCCTGACGTAAGCCACGCGATGACGCGCGATGTCGTGTCAAGCGAAAATATCGTATAGCGGAAAGTAAATTACGTAAGCACAAGTGTGAAGCGGATCACAAACAAATTCTGTCCTATTGTGAATACTGTACTGTTTACTCACGATTTCAAGGTTTTTTTAACCTTAGTAGTAAATACGATGTTGGATAAAAATGTAAACAAAATGTATTTTAGGCATCCTACCTACTGCTATGTATCTTCCTTATGCCTTTGCTAAAGCATTTTGTTACCAAGAGTATAGAATGAAAGAAGAAGCTATTGTTTTTAAAGCTCTTTATTTGGTGCTTTCAATAATTTTATTCCAGGGCGATGCTTTTAGGAATAAGACTGGCTGCTTCTACTTCCATGATCTTGAAATGGGATCTATATATTTGATCATATTGAGCTATAGATCATAAACAGACACCCAAACAATATTTTAAGTTCATGTGGTTTTGAACATATAAAAGTTTACATAAGTAATTATCAGTGTTTTTCGTGGAGCGACTACCTAGATCCAGGCATCCCGATACCACGTGTAATATTGGTCAGACTGTCTGGCTTCTACATATCTGTACTTCACCTTTTCTAATAACTTTTCAGCTGGAGGATTTGGACGTGACCCTCGCTTCAGAGGTGTCGGGACGGTCGTCCATGGAGCATGCATCGTCGAAGCCTATCAACATCGACCTTTCGCAGCCAGCGCACAACCTACACAACACCTTCAACAAGTTTGTATATTGATTTTTATATTTGTTACTAGCTGTTTCCACGTCCCGTAGGAACTAGTTCGCGCACCCGGTTTAAAGCCTTCCGCGATAAAGGGCTATCGTTACACTGAAAATTTTTGGTGTTACGGCTATATACCCCATACTTACCATACGTCATCATTTTGTCATTTTCAATTCCTTAATTAATGACAAAAACAAAAGCGATGTAAAACTTTCGAAATGTCATAATGTGGGTGTTGCATGGTGACCACAGGCTACGCTAACCAACGATTGCTCGCTGTGGTATAATCGACCAACATCGCTTAAATAATATTTTACATACATATAGTGTGAACGAACGTGTTTATGATAAAGGGTTAGATCTCTAATCCGCTCGACCTACGTCTAATCTGAAACGTATATGGCTTCTTAGACACGCGGCACGTGTCAACACAATAAAAGCTTTTAATTCAAACTACAGGTTCAAATCGATATCGCTTCACAATATAATCAAGACACGATTAAAACGTGTCTAATCAATTAAATTTAAAACAATGCATGCTAATGATACTGTTAGATACAACTCGAGGGATCTAAAAATATAAATGGCGCCGAGAGTGTCTCTATTGTATCGTGAATTTGGACTGAACGTGTTACATCACTAATGAGGGCACGCCGTTTTATCTATGGACTGCATGCATCTTGTTTGTTTTTTTTTTTGTACATTTGGTTTGATTCAGGAAACTATTCGTGTTACATCTTTTGCTTTATTAATTAGTTTTCTGTAGTTGTAGTTTGTGTTAGGACGAAATAAAATTACGTATGTTTTGTAGATCAGATTATTTTTAAATAAATGGTTTTTGTAACTAAAAAAAGGATCACGACTTGCAACTTCTGACAGCTTTCTAATTGCCTTATCTTGTAATTTTTTATATTAAAAAAAAACAAGGTAATCAAATGTGCTTAATTGCTCGCCTTATCAAATATACCTAATCACCTTTAGCAGAACAAAATATTGCAGGAAAGTAGGACACTCATTATTATCAACAAAAAAATATATTCTAAGCAATTGGCCTTCTTAGCAAATAATATTAGAATCGCGATCAGAAATTAAATTCAACAATAGCTAGAAAATGGCTAGTTATCATCAGAAATCTGGGAAATTTTGAAGACCCCAAATAGGAGAAGATAAATATTTTAAGACATATTTGCGCAAAGAATATTAAGGTCAAAATAGACAAACAGAACAGTAAAATAGGGTTTAATTAATCAAAAGTCTCTAAGTCAAATGACTATAATTAACTTATGGTCGTAAGACAAAACAAAAGCTTAGCTCTTAACCGTTCTCATTGATTACCGTGCATGACTAAGCATTGATTCCAGTGTGCAAGAAAGGGAAAGTAGGAAAAGACGGATCTGAAGATACTGCTTTTTTATTTTGCTTTTGTATAGCGACGCTTATGAGTCGATACTTTTACTTTTGATGTATGAACAATGGAGCTGATCAAGTATTGTATATTTTATTTTAAACTAACTTCCGCCAGCGGTTTCACCCGCTTTCCCGTGGGAACTACTGCGCGCACCCATAAAAAGGTGCCTATAGCCTTCCTCGATAAATGGGCTATCTAACACTGAAAGAATTTTTCAAATCGGACCAGTAGTTCCTGAGATTAGCGTGTTCAAACAAACAAACTCTTCAGCTTTATAATATTAGTATAGATTTATTGGATGTGAACGAATTTGAAAACTAACTTAGCATTTCACTATATACCTTCGGATAAGATTAACAATGAATGTGGCTTATGCATAATTATGGTTCTCGCGAAATTCAATTCTGGTCCCCAATATTGGTTTGTGTGCAGCGTCTCGCGCAATGTTCCGGTACGACAAAAAGTTTGGCGAGAACATGACATGTTTAGTTAAAAATCAATCATTACTTCATAACTTCCATCATTTAGGGCATTGATATGAATCCATTCGTTAGCTTAACAGCCTCGCCTGCTATTTTCCCCATCTCTATAACCCATCATCATACAGCCCACGAAATAATTTGACCAGCATTCTACTGACAATATTGCATGATGTTTACCCAGGTGGATATTCAGTTTGTACGTCAAACTGGCGCATGTGCAAGTGCGGTGTTATGGAGTGACATCCGCCCCGAACACGGCACTCCACTGTTTTAGGTTGTTTTAGCTTAATACTGTATGGGAGCGTGCGGTTTTTGTGCTAATATTGCTTCTAACAGTCGAGGCTCGCTCGCTTGGGTCCGTGGTTTTGCTTATAGAACTTGTCACTTACTTGAGGTACAGACAACAGCAGGTCAACGTATACGAATCTGTCAAATTTTACCAATCAAATGTTAACCTACCTCCATTGTGATAAGGTTGAAAATCGAGTGCAGAAATTTGACAGATTGTGGTAACTTGATGTGCTGTCGTCTGTACATAGATGATCTTCTAAATTGCTGGGGAGTTGTTGCGTCACTTCTTCTTCACAGCAAGAACACATACGAAGTGGTGAAGGGCGGGCGTTTTGCGGACTGTCTAATGTAATTTTGACGTTCGAATAGTGCTGGTTTTCAGCCTACTTTGAATAAATGCTTTTTTATTTTGATTCTGTTCAGATAGGGGTAGGCCTTTAAGTCACTTTCTTTGAGGAAATACAATTTGCTATTTGTTTTTTTGAGGTTGATATTTTTAGGAACTTTCTATATTATACTGTTTGTTTTGATTGATCAATAAATATTTATCAATATAATTTAGAAGAATTTAGAATTGATTAGCGATTTTATTATAAACTGGTTTCAGAAAGTTGTGGCCAGTGACCTCAGGTTTTAGGTCCTATTTCTAGAAATAACTTTTGGCATCTTAATTACCTCGAGTAAGAGACAAGTTTCAGCCAATAAACCCAGTGTAGTCCAAAAACCGGTCAATATTCTGAACAACTTTTACAAATTGCAATACAATACCTTTAATCGAAACAAACATTTTTCTTTCCGAATGAATGAATAAATGTATTTATTCGTTCTAAGGCCTTTGTAACAGTTGTTAAATATAAAGACCTTTTTCGGATTTGTAATTTATTCTTCTTATTTATCATCCAAACTGCTATTTTTTTACAGCAGCGACATTTCAATATACTCTAATATTTTTTATCAATTTTTCCCTTCACAATTGCAGAGGCTTATCAAACATAATGAACGAGCGTCCAAGCCTGAGCATGTACCAGAGTGGAGAGTCGTTAATGCGCATGTCTCCGCCCAGTCTGGTCTCCTCACTGCTCATGGAGAGTTCTGGAACGTTCAACGCCGAGTCTATGGATAGTCGGAAGTCTATGCCTTCGCATAAGGATTCGGGTGAGATTTTATAACATTTTTTCATAGTAAAAGCGACTGTTTTGACAAAAAGCTAAATGCAACTATAAACAGTCAAAATGTCTGTTAAACGGTCAATAAAAGTCGTAGGTAACCCATTCCAAAACGTGTACATATTTGAAGGTTCAATAGAAGAGCCAAAAGGTTGGTTCTATAGAGAAGAACCCACAAAAAACTTACATATACCGTGCTACATAGCTTCAAATATAAAAGTAGCTTGTACCCTTCATATATTAAAGAACAAATTTAGTCCAAGTGGATAACTATGTTATTTTGATCACAAAACCGAAATTAAAGGATGTTGATCGATAACCTGTGGGTATAATCGGGGAAATTCGAGTCAACTCCCCTACTAAAACCAGTAGTACACTGTAGTCTATACAAATCAATCAATTAAGTAACATCACTTCATAAGGATCGCAGCCATGGTCCACTTTACATACAAGTATTACGCATTAGGGCTGTTACACAACTACTGACGGTTGCCGCCTCGCTGCGTACAACATAACCTGTTAGGATGGGGAAGTTACATTGTCGGTGTTATATACTATGGTTTAACTGCTACTGGATTGACGAGTATGCTATGTTTGATGGATGGTGCAGAATTTGCAGTTAACAATTTGATGACTGGCATGAACAATAAGGTTGTACACTTTTTCGAACTGATCTTCTCATTCGTAGGCTTACAATTAGTCGACTCTCACTCATTTACTCACATACACAATATTTTATATATGATTACACTGATTATGTTATGCTTTTGTAAGGGACCATAAGTTAATTCCACATTTAAGTACTATCTCAATTTCCAGGGCTCCCAATGTCAGGTCGCGACAGCATCGATCCTATGATGACAAGTATGACACTCAGCATACTTGACGAAAAGGACATGAGCACGAGCTTCCTCTCACAGACCACATATCCTGACAACGACAGCTTCATGGACTCCCTACCTCCAAGCCTCGTGAGCTCCGTCAACTCCTCCTACGTCATCTCTAACACCTCCAAACCCAAAGACACCACAGACTCGAACATATTCAGCTCAGCAACCTTCACACATCTCGAACAGTCCGAGAAACTCCTGTCTGCCAGACCCCGATGCGCACTATACAACAGTTTCACGAAACGAGAATCATCCATCAGAAACTCTGAAAGCTACACAAAATCCCGCGAGGAAGCCTGCCAGATTGACACCGCCAAAATTCTAAACGAAAACTCCGACAAGAAAGACTCGCCGAAAGTAATACCTAAACCGAACCCAGAAATGGCGGAGACGATAACCTTACACTACTCAAATAATAGGTTCAGAAGGGACAATGACGCTGAAAAAGAAAATTTCGAAACTGACGACGCGTTTTACAAAGATATGGGGTTGCAGAAGCCTGAGGATATAGGGCGGAATAGTTTGAACGTAACTTTGGGGAAGCAGGAGTTGAATGAGATTATTCAGGCCCGTCAGAAGTTGTCGATGGCTAGGAAGGCCTTGCCGACGGAACCTGAGAAGACGGTGCCAGCTTCTGTGGACACTTCGCCTATCAAGACAATTCAGTTGCCAAATCAGACTATCACAGTGCCGCGACAGAGTATGGAGAACGCTTCAGAGTTGCTCGCGCGCCGGAGACCGCTGAACGGCAATGGTTTCGATAGACAGGAAGAGCCCACTAGAGAAACTCCCAAAAGAAATGCTACGTTTAAGAAAGTTACGCCCAAGGCAAGCGCCATGGATACAACGGTTGTGTACGTGAAGTCAGAAGATAAACAAATCATAGATATTAATTCGGCAACCCTTAATTTAATTGATGTCGGCGATAGGACGCTACAGCATGATGGTCGGGTATGTAATTTTATTAGTTTTATCTGTCATACAAATATATGAACTTGTTGTAAGCGCAGTGTGCGCTTTTCCGTCTCATCATTTTCTGGTTGTACTCCAACTAAAACTACCCGAAAAAAATATCTGTTTAAAAAGCTTTAGGTACCCCGGCGGCAGCTACTTTGGTTCTAAGGCATAACTTCGTATTTATGGTAAAGTTCATTATCCGGTTAATTTAGAAACCGAGCCCTACAAAATTAGGAAAAGGTTAGGCAGATAACGTACGGTAAAGTTGACTCAAAAAATGTTATTCCAGGAGTGGGGTTCGCAAGAGCGCGCGATGGTGGGGTCGAGCGAGAGCACGGACACCGGCACCTTCAGCTCCTCCAGCCCGCCCGACAGCGTGCCCGACCCCGCGCCGCCGCACGACACACGTGAGTACACGGACACCGGCACCTTCAGCTCCTCCAGCCCGCCCGACAGCGTGCCCGACCCCGCGCCGCCGCACGACACACGTGAGTACACGGACACCGGCACCTTCAGCTCCTCCAGCCCGCCCGACAGCGTGCCCGACCCCGCGCCGCCGCACGACACACGTGAGTACACGGACACCGGCACCTTCAGCTCCTCCAGCCCGCCCGACAGCGTGCCCGACCCCGCGCCGCCGCACGACACACGTGAGTACACGGACACCGGCACCTTCAGCTCCTCCAGCCCGCCCGACAGCGTGCCCGACCCCGCGCCGCCGCACGACACACGTGAGTACACGGACACCGGCACCTTCAGCTCCTCCAGCCCGCCCGACAGCGTGCCCGACCCCGCGCCGCCGCACGACACACGTGAGTACACGGACACCGGCACCTTCAGCTCCTCCAGCCCGCCCGACAGCGTGCCCGACCCCGCGCCGCCGCACGACACACGTGAGTACACGGACACCGGCACCTTCAGCTCCTCCAGCCCGCCCGACAGCGTGCCCGACCCCGCGCCGCCGCACGACACACGTGAGTACACGGACACCGGCACCTTCAGCTCCTCCAGCCCGCCCGACAGCGTGCCCGACCCCGCGCCGCCGCACGACACACGTGAGTACACGGACACCGGCACCTTCAGCTCCTCCAGCCCGCCCGACAGCGTGCCCGACCCCGCGCCGCCGCACGACACACGTGAGTACACGGACACCGGCACCTTCAGCTCCTCCAGCCCGCCCGACAGCGTGCCCGACCCCGCGCCGCCGCACGACACACGTGAGTACACGGACACCGGCACCTTCAGCTCCTCCAGCCCGCCCGACAGCGTGCCCGACCCCGCGCCGCCGCACGACACACGTGAGTACACGGACACCGGCACCTTCAGCTCCTCCAGCCCGCCCGACAGCGTGCCCGACCCCGCGCCGCCGCACGACACACGTGAGTACACGGACACCGGCACCTTCAGCTCCTCCAGCCCGCCCGACAGCGTGCCCGACCCCGCGCCGCCGCACGACACACGTGAGTACACGGACACCGGCACCTTCAGCTCCTCCAGCCCGCCCGACAGCGTGCCCGACCCCGCGCCGCCGCACGACACACGTGAGTACACGGACACCGGCACCTTCAGCTCCTCCAGCCCGCCCGACAGCGTGCCCGACCCCGCGCCGCCGCACGACACACGTGAGTACACGGACACCGGCACCTTCAGCTCCTCCAGCCCGCCCGACAGCGTGCCCGACCCCGCGCCGCCGCACGACACACGTGAGTACACGGACACCGGCACCTTCAGCTCCTCCAGCCCGCCCGACAGCGTGCCCGACCCCGCGCCGCCGCACGACACACGTGAGTACACGGACACCGGCACCTTCAGCTCCTCCAGCCCGCCCGACAGCGTGCCCGACCCCGCGCCGCCGCACGACACACGTGAGTACACGGACACCGGCACCTTCAGCTCCTCCAGCCCGCCCGACAGCGTGCCCGACCCCGCGCCGCCGCACGACACACGTGAGTACACGGACACCGGCACCTTCAGCTCCTCCAGCCCGCCCGACAGCGTGCCCGACCCCGCGCCGCCGCACGACACACGTGAGTACACGGACACCGGCACCTTCAGCTCCTCCAGCCCGCCCGACAGCGTGCCCGACCCCGCGCCGCCGCACGACACACGTGAGTACACGGACACCGGCACCTTCAGCTCCTCCAGCCCGCCCGACAGCGTGCCCGACCCCGCGCCGCCGCACGACACACGTGAGTACACGGACACCGGCACCTTCAGCTCCTCCAGCCCGCCCGACAGCGTGCCCGACCCCGCGCCGCCGCACGACACACGTGAGTACACGGACACCGGCACCTTCAGCTCCTCCAGCCCGCCCGACAGCGTGCCCGACCCCGCGCCGCCGCACGACACACGTGAGTACACGGACACCGGCACCTTCAGCTCCTCCAGCCCGCCCGACAGCGTGCCCGACCCCGCGCCGCCGCACGACACACGTGAGTACACGGACACCGGCACCTTCAGCTCCTCCAGCCCGCCCGACAGCGTGCCCGACCCCGCGCCGCCGCACGACACACGTGAGTACACGGACACCGGCACCTTCAGCTCCTCCAGCCCGCCCGACAGCGTGCCCGACCCCGCGCCGCCGCACGACACACGTGAGTACACGGACACCGGCACCTTCAGCTCCTCCAGCCCGCCCGACAGCGTGCCCGACCCCGCGCCGCCGCACGACACACGTGAGTACACGGACACCGGCACCTTCAGCTCCTCCAGCCCGCCCGACAGCGTGCCCGACCCCGCGCCGCCGCACGACACACGTGAGTACACGGACACCGGCACCTTCAGCTCCTCCAGCCCGCCCGACAGCGTGCCCGACCCCGCGCCGCCGCACGACACACGTGAGTACACGGACACCGGCACCTTCAGCTCCTCCAGCCCGCCCGACAGCGTGCCCGACCCCGCGCCGCCGCACGACACACGTGAGTACACGGACACCGGCACCTTCAGCTCCTCCAGCCCGCCCGACAGCGTGCCCGACCCCGCGCCGCCGCACGACACACGTGAGTACACGGACACCGGCACCTTCAGCTCCTCCAGCCCGCCCGACAGCGTGCCCGACCCCGCGCCGCCGCACGACACACGTGAGTACACGGACACCGGCACCTTCAGCTCCTCCAGCCCGCCCGACAGCGTGCCCGACCCCGCGCCGCCGCACGACACACGTGAGTACACGGACACCGGCACCTTCAGCTCCTCCAGCCCGCCCGACAGCGTGCCCGACCCCGCGCCGCCGCACGACACACGTGAGTACACGGACACCGGCACCTTCAGCTCCTCCAGCCCGCCCGACAGCGTGCCCGACCCCGCGCCGCCGCACGACACACGTGAGTACACGGACACCGGCACCTTCAGCTCCTCCAGCCCGCCCGACAGCGTGCCCGACCCCGCGCCGCCGCACGACACACGTGAGTACACGGACACCGGCACCTTCAGCTCCTCCAGCCCGCCCGACAGCGTGCCCGACCCCGCGCCGCCGCACGACACACGTGAGTACACGCAAACGGGAATAGGGGGACACAACACGTCACGGGCGATAGTGCCAATTTGCATAGATGATGATGATGAAGGGATCTTGGCTAAAAAATAATAAAAACAGAGCGATAGAAAATGTTGTCAAATTGTTTTTTTTTTGTTCAACACTTTTTTAGACATTGTTTTTGTAAACAGTGACGTTACACGAAAAATTTAAGCATATAATCTTTGTTTATATTAAAAGACTAACAAAATTATTTTTTAATCACCATCCCTAGTTATGGTGGCCGCATAAATACGCAGGATAAAACTTAATTAAATGAACTTATTGCATTACCATCATTCAGAGATCTTAAAATATCCACGTAATGGCATATTTAACTCCATTTATGATTCACATGGGTGCTTATATATTTTTAACTGGTTGGTAAAAGCACCAACGCTTCTTTCTCACTTTGCACATGCAATCTCATTCCAGGGCCACAAATCGCGTCCACACCACTAATGTCAATGCGGAAAGGTGCCAAAAACGACTTGCTGAACTTGCACAACACTATATCCCCAATTTACGATATGATTGATGACAAATCGTACACCGTGACTAAAGTACCCAGTGTAAATACCTCGGGCTTGGAACGCACATACGATATGCATAATACGACTATTATAAATAGTGCGACTATGGTGAAAAAGAGTTCGGCCAAAAGGGATATTATGGCGGGTAAAGCGAGTCCGGATAAGAAAATGTTCGCGCCCAGTGTTGTGCCCAAACCTACTAGGGTTATACCGACTGCGGGTAAGTTGATTATTTTAAAATGTTTTTTTTTAGGTATTTTTTGGGCAGGTGATAATACCTTTTCTGATATATTGATTCAATGGCGTGTTTCTCATGTTAAATCAGGAGTTATTTTTTTTTTTATTGTTTATATCATGCACAATTCATAAAACATAAGCTTACGATAAAGCAATGTTTCATGATCAATCACTAAATTCACTTCACCGGCAACTTTTTTTATTTTCTTCATCATTTTTTTATTTCCAATTTTAGCTTCATACGGTTCCATGGTTCCACCTGCAGCTGTGCCGAGGAAAACAAGTCTTCCTACGTCTAAATTAAGGCAATATAGTTCACATAGGGAACTTAATAGGATACCTGGTAAGAATAACATATTTACAAAGTTTTATTTTTGACATTGTTTAATCATGGACATTTTTATTTTGAGCACTAAGTTGTTAATGTTATTTTAATATTAAATTAGTTCTGTTTGAAGTCAATAAATCGTTCAGGAAACGATCATAAACTCAGAAGTCCGCTCTGTGCGGCCGCCTGCTGAGTCGCGGGCGTCCGCGACATGGCTATCTTAGCTATACTCAATGATTTTGTAAAAACGGCTCCGTTCGCGTGCCATGCTCTGAGCATATCCCGACTCGTGCAGCACTTTTCATATGATACGAAACGAGCAGGACTTATACGCCATGTGCCCGCTGTACGCGGCGGAGGATATCACACATGAAAAGATTAATTATTTTTTTCAATTTCCTGAACAGAATTTTCGATGCCATTCTCATTTAAAAATAAACATCTAATTTGACAACACAGCAAGCACGCCTGCAGCGTCCGGTGTAGCGGTAGCGAGCCGTGGCTTGTCACTTGGGGGCAGAACCATGGTGCGGCGTGGAGTGTACGCCTCCAACCCTGCGCTCAGCCCCACCGCCCCCACCGCCCCCGTGCCGCCCATCGCCACAGACTCCTACACTGTCGCCGTGCCACATCATGCACTTGTGAGTATACAATACAGTGACAGACAACCCCGCGCTTTTTCAAGATCAAAAACGAAAAAATAAGTATGATTTTTTTTTTTATAATCTAAAAGACGGATATTTAGTGAGCATTTTGACCCCTAGTCCTTTAAATTTTGTAGCTACAGCATATATAATCTTTCTTCCCATACGCTGAGACTTCCCAATATAAGCATGCAACACGCATGTTTCAAGCATGCAGCAAATGCACTTTCCCAAGCGTCTACCGTAAAATTTCAGAAATTAGAAGACAGATCTGGTCCTAAGGCCGACGTCCCCCCCACGCCGCCGCTCGTTCGACAAGGCACCGAGACTTTGAGGAGAGAACGACCGCAAAGTCAGTTGGTTGCACCCAGAGATGTAAGTACTATACGAAATACGAGTTTTGGTTGAGTTAGGTGAAAAAAATTTACAGCCAGTTTCAAAAGGTACAGATAGAGTTTTGACAGAGCATGCCATACTAATGTTTTTTTTGACAACTTTTCTAAGGCGCGTCTGTCAGATAGCTATCTAGAACCTTATCTGGAACCTCTGAAACTGGGGGTTAATGATTTTTTGGGGTGTTTTGTAGTTTTGAAGTTTTGTGAGAAAAACTTGTGACGAAACAATGCTTTTGGCTTGAGTTTCGTTTGAAGGAAAAATAAATAATTTTAAGATGTAGTGCAAAATAATATGTTCTTCTTTAGAAAAAACTGGACTAGCAAATTAGTCATTATTATATCAAGTTAAAACTTCCATTATTCTCTTTACATGTTTAGTTATAAATGGTGTTGGTAAAATAGCAATAATATTTGTCCTAATGTTCTATGTGTTCGTTAATTCAATTGTGTCTAAACTGCGTCTTTATGTCTTCATACATTACTTACTTATGAATAATTTAACTAATATCATAAACGACTATGTTAGCCCGTTCAATGTGACCCGGTTGTCATACCTCAAGTGTATTGAAGTTACTCCACTGCCAATAAAGGTCAATTAAGTTATTTGTAGTACTTTACATTTGGGAACTAATTTTTTGAGCTGTTATTTAAATATTCGAGATGTTATTATGATCAGTTGAAAAACATATTGAGCAGTTATTTAATTTAATGGCGGTTGATTAATTATTGCGACAGTAAAACGTGGACAGTAAAAAAAAACAATTTGTTGGGTTATTTTATCATACAATGTCAATTCTAAAAATAATTGAGCAGTCCAATAATAGAATGAGCAGTAAAAATGACGGAATGAGCAGTTCGATAAATAGTTCGGCAGATCATAGCGAGGGTACTCCCTTTCGTCACCTAAACTTTTATTTCCGAAAATCATTATCCATAACAAGTTTGTCATAAACTAGGTTTTAATGGCAAAAACGAATAGCTGTAAATCCGACTTCACGTAGTCTTGTCTACCCTACCCCTAGAGTGTAATTCAAAATCGCGTAGGCGCGGAGGGGCGAGGCGGGCCGCGAGTTGAGGAGCAGGTGGTTGTAACACTCGCTACCGCGGCTGAGGCTGCAGCAAGCCGAAGCTGCGTTGGTGAGCGTTAAACCTATCTGCGACGATAAACTCGCGTGGGACCGCCGGAGCCCCGCAGCGCCGGAGCCGTGACAGAAATCATGCCTGCTGCAAGATGTGTGCTTGTAGCCTGCTCGCTTGTATTTTACTACCTCATTGTTTATAGAATTGCTTAGAGTGAGATTTCTTACCGACAAATTCCGATTTATTACTGCCCACACGTAACTGCTCGTTTAATCATTTTTACTGCTCATTTATTTATTCTACTGATCAATTATATATTCACTGATCCATTTCATTATTTTTTATTACTCATTTTTGTATTTTTCACTGCTTAGTTTTAACTGCTGAACCAGTTATTAAACGTGCCATTTATAATTTTTAACTTACCAAAACTGCTAATTACAACTGCCCCGTTAAATGAGTGCCTTTACTTTTTATAGCGAAATATACAATGCTTTTTGATCACACAACAGTGTGCATAGTCAACGATAACGTTTATTTATCTTTGTGAAAATATTTTTCTTGCTGCCCAAAATTTAATTCAGAAAGCAAGCAAAGCACTTTATTCAAAGGATTAAAGTCATAATAAAGATGATGCATAAAAAAAGGGGTAGATAAAATAAAACGGGAAAAAAACTATATGCTATTCGCATCAAAGATAAAATAACTGGGTACATATTGAACGTGGTGACGCACTAACGCGGTGACTAACTCAATGACAGCTGAGAGCGGCGGTCGCGGTCAGCGCGCAGGTGCCCATGCGCAACCATCATCTGCCCGTGAGTGTCCACTACGTTTACTCACGTGTACACAGTGGCCCATGCTTGTGGGAGAACTTTATGTAGACAACGGACTGCGCAATGCCATAGAGTTTGAAAAATCGTGTTTCAGTAATTGAAATGACGGGTTCGATGAAATCATGAAATTATTTAGACAAGGCATCGTTATTATCTCTAATTCATCTGACAAATAGTTTTACTAAGGGATATCGAGTTGCCCAGCTTACTGGGCTGAGGAGGTCACATAGGCAGTCGCTCCATGTAAAACACTTGTATTCAGCTGCATCCGATTAGACTCGAATCTGAAATGTGAAATGGGCCATTGTGTACACGAGTTTGCTATACTGTTTGTTGACAAAGTATACTGATGCCGAAAATTTTAATGTTTATCATCTGCTTGTTCAATGTTCATGCGCTTTACCGAATGCTATGCAATTCGCTTACGTGTTGTTTGTTGTGCTTTCAATGTGTGATGAGTGGGCATCGGATTATATGCATTTGCATAAGCAAACATGCATTTTGATAGTGCATATATTCCGGTGTTTGGTGTTGAGTATTCTAAACAGGCTTGAATGTGTTTCAAGAAAAACTCTCATAAAGCATAGTAGCCTTTACACTATCCTTCATAAGAGTTTCTCTATAAGACTCGATAGAGGTGAGGTGAATGTCGATAGTCAATATCGATAAAAATAAAAACTTAATGTTTCTTAATCTTATTGTTATTAAAAATGATTAGACATCAGTGTATCTTTGTTGTCATAACATATTTCTAAATAATAATGTATTAGTGAGTAGATTTTAGATATGTGTTGTAGTAGAACTTTGTGTAGCCTTTGGATGTATTCCTAATAAGTATAGCATGGGACTATCGTTCTTGTCTTGTTACTTTTACAAAAATATTTCTTCCATGCAAATCTGCATGTTTACCTGTACTTCTAATAAAGTCGATGACTATTTTAGCACCCTTTGAGATTTTCGATAAGAAATTATTATTTTAATATTTTCTCTTCTATTTATCTAACACTACAAACAGCAGCAAGATCACTAACGCTATTGCTTTATTTAAATAACACGAAAAATACCACTAAATGCATTATGTCAAATGTCACTTAACTTTCACAGCAGTAAATGTGGTTTAGGTTACTTTGGTGTAAGACTAACATATACTAAGCAATATTAATGTATCCATGTTATACGTTAGTGTGACGTATTACAGCCCCCCACTACCCGGCCGTACTCGATAGCGACTGCATCGCAGCTGCGCATCTCTAGGCCTACCTCGGGACCCGTGCCCAAGCCACAGCCACGTAAGTTAAATTCATTTATATATGTCACCGGAAAATAACAAGATCCGTAAGTTTATAAATTTCCTAGGAAATTGATAAACTTTCGTAAGATTCTAAAATGGAGATAAATTTTATTATTTTACGTTCACAATTTCGTAAATTGATAAACTTACTGAAGTCACTCGTAAAATAATAAGTAAGCACTACGCATGATCTGATTGGTTGACTGTCACATGTCACTTCTCCTTCCTCGCGGCCGCCATTGAAGTCTATGGACACAAGCAGTGCCGCTATGAACATTGACCAATCAGAGAGCAGTGTGTTATTTTACGTATTTCAAAGATGCGTATAATTAAAAGAGCTTCTGTGATTGGTCAAACCATTTAGAATCTTACGAATAGATATCCGTTAGTTTATAAATTTACCGTGTGACGTCGGAAATTGATAAATTTACGAAAATAAGGACGTAAAATAATACAATTTATCTCCCGTTTAGAATCCTACGGAAGTTTATAAATTTCCTAGGAAATTTATAAATATACGGATCTTGTTATTTTCCGGTGACATATACACCACACTAATCTTATCGTAATAGTGGAAAGTTACTGTTCGATTGGTAAAATTTGACAAGTTTGGGTAGGTTAACCTGTTGTACAATATATAAATGAAAAAAAAAATGTTCGACCATAAACGTCATTGTAAGAGCCTCCGAGTAAATTTTGACTTTTGACTCCCGTTGTTATTGATGAGTGTGTTAAAATTACTTAAAATGGCAACACCAAATCAAAACTGTCAAAGCTGAAAAAATCTATGACTTTAGATTTGCAAGAACCTGAATTCAACATGTATGTGATATAAAACTTTATATGGAATTTGAAAAACTGGCGCTCAATCTTAGGCTGTAGATAGACGGACTGAATTTCAACTGCAAAGTGCAGTTCAAGGACAGTTTGAATGCAGTTGACACGACTGCAATAGAACTGCAAATCAAACGTGCAGTCCGATTGCAGTTGAGTCAACTGCATTACAAAAATGAAAACAAACTGTTGAATATTTCCAGCGGCAGTAGTAGAGCAGCCACGGCCGGCGTCGGGCGAGCCGCGCGTGTCGGCGCTGCCGCGGCCCTCGCGCCTGCCCGCACCGCGCCGCGCGCTACGGTAATACACCATTATTCTCCACTACACACCACTTCCACTATTCTTCACTTCACTAGGTTCCGCCAGCGGTTTCACCCGCTTCCCGTATCCGGATAAAAAATAGGCTATATCTTATAATGATGCACAAGCTATGTAACTGCCCAGTAAACATACATTCTGACAAACTTTAGCATTTATAACATTAGGAGGAAGCCAGATAATAAAGGCGAATTAAAAAATATGTTTAACCACAGGGCTCCGAAACTACTAAACAGATTTGAAAAATTCTTCCTCTATTGGAAAACTATACTATCCCTGAATAAGTAACATAGGCTATATCTTTTCCGGGTACGGAAAGAAATTCCCCGGGACGCAGAAGAAACCGTTTATTGTAATAGATATTCGACTAATTGAGGAAACTCATCGGAATTATGGTGATTGGGAAATTAATCTGCAATTAATACAACATCTTATTACCTAACACACTCAGTAAGCCAATAAAATAACAAATGATTTGACGATAAAGTTACAGATTACTTAACAATACTAACATTTTGTTCCACAGGCCACCTTCAGTATACTCAGTGGCGCCCACGGCTGACGTCGACCACTACTGACATTTAGCCTGCTGCGCCAACCTGCTGGGTCGGACGCCCTAGCATTAACTAAATTCTAACATACCTAAAATGACTGAAAAACCACGGTGTCTACCTAAATTTTGTACTGCCTAGAAAATGTAACAAACCAACATTTTGGCTTTTACTAATACAATTTTTAACCATTTTTTTATGGTAATATTTTTTACCCAAGTATTAGACACTGATTATTCTAACATTAATGTAGTATTGACCAATTTGGAGGACGAGTTTTTGGGCAAGTATCAGTAATGCGGAGACAATAATTTGTTAAACTTTGTGGACATTGATATCTGAGATTTTGTAATTTATTCGTCATTTAAATTTTCACGGAATTTCATTAACATTTCATTTTTTATTGTTGTGATAAAATACTATATCGTCTGAGTTCATCTTTATTTATAATCACTTTGTACTTTAATTTCCGGCATTCAAAATTTTTCACGTGAAAATTTTGCTAATGTCTTTCAATAGGGGTCCGAAATTACCTTTTCAGACGATGAAAAGTTGGACATTTTCAACCTCTAGCTATTGTGAACTGTATGTATAGTTTCTCATCAATCGACGCTCTCTCGCACCATTCTCACTGTCAATGAAGCTCAAAATTGTTAAATTTCAATCTAAATCATGATTTGGTACAAAGACATACAAATTAAGATATTATTCCTATATTATTTACAAATTTAGTGAGTAGTGTATCAAATGTTGGTTTAGTAATTTATTTCATAGTAAGAATTTTGCATTTTGTTTCAATATAGAGATTGTAATCATATAGGGACATGTAATTTAATCACGCTTTAGACATAAATTTATATACGATTATTAATATAATGCTCCTTTGTATACTAACTTGTTGTAATATAGAAAGTTGTATACACAGCACACACATTTGACACATATTTTTTATAAAATAGTAAACAAACAAAAAATATATCAAAATTTTGCTCCATTTTTATATCTCACCTACACATGCATTGAAAGCACAAATTTTATGTATATTTATAATTATAATATATTCTGTTGTACATTGTGTAAATTTCAGTGTTACTGTATTTGTAAAGCTTATTAAAATTTATGAATCCCCTGCTTCCTACCAGTTGTTGTATATCAATCAAATATTATAAATATAACATATCGAGGTTAAGAAACTTGTATACCTAGCCGACGTCTTTCGTCCTTGTTTCAAATGCTTTATATGTTTTTATTATGCTGTTAAACCAATGTTAGTGTTTATACATCGATGTTTTCCGGCCAAATTACAGTATTGTGAGCAAGTTTCTTGTAACCAGCAATAAATGATAGTTGCATTATGATTGTATATTTTGTAAACAGCATATATATGTATAGGGTTGTTTATGTGAAAGTCTACGTGCATATGTGTGCTAAATCTCTGTTGCCGCCGTCGTGAGCGGAGCGGCGCCAGCCGACCACACGATTTGTTTGAACACGTCGTGCCTTATTTAGGTAGTGTAAGGGATTTTGTTTTCATTTTCTAATAAAACTATGTATTTAATGAACTTTTGTTTTATTTATATTCTACCCAACATCTAGACTACAACAATGGCAACCTGATCGCTGAATACTGTTCCTATTATTTGATGTTCCATTTAAAATAAAATATGAAAGTAGAGACAGCATCCAATGTATGCTTGTCCTGTATTATGTTTAACTAGGAGAAAAGATAAAAACCTTTTAAAAGGTTCTCACCGGTATTGTGGTCACCGAGTAATTGGTAGCTCACCTTCCGGATGTCTAGCACGGATAGGCCCGTATCATGTCAATAATTAGGAAACCTGGACTTAAAAGTGAAATTGCTAATCCGACTTAAGAAAGCGTGGTGAGCAGCGCTCATTTCTTCTTAGTAGAAGAAGATTATGTGCCCTGCAGTTCCTGCAGGAATGTTGCCATATAGATAACTCAACTAACTCATGTAAGATTAAACCGTTGATCTATAACATATACACGCCCGCCCTACAGGGGCGTATTTACCCTTAGGCTAGAAGGGCTATAGCCCGGGGCGGCAAGCCGTGGGGGGCGGCCGGTAGGGTGCCCATGGGGCTTGATCTCATTCCTTGATGGGGCGGAAAGCTACAGGAGCCCGGGGCGCGCAATCTTAAAATACGCCCCTGCCGCCCTCTAAGGCTTACCTAAGCCAAACCAACGTAATTTTCTGAATTGTGTAAGTTCAATCGCGTAATTTTTTCTGCATTGGATTTCATACAAAATTCCTGTTTTATTCACACGGCGATGCAAAATAAATTGTCTGTCAACTCACACGCATTATTCAGACTGAAATGAGTTTGCAAAAGGCGAGGGCACGAGGGTGCCGATCCGGGACAAGCACAGCATCAGTCAGGTAGGTACAGATTAGTAACAGAATAAAAAGCGCTCTTCTACTGTCCCAACAGAATTTTAACCGGGCAGAATTTTTGCGAGTGTAATTCTGCCATTTACGATTCACAAAATCGCGCTTGCTTAGGCCCACCCTAAAAGGAAATTTACTTGAAAATATCTGGCAGTGCCAATAACAGACCTACGACCATAATGTTTAATTTACCCTTACAACAAACTTGCTCAATGGCACCCTGTGAATAGGAGATTGAGGCCTAGGAGAATAATGTCCAGTTGTGTATTTCATCAATAGTAGTGACATGAAATCACTACGCTTTGTTTACTGTTTTTTTTTCAATCTTTTAATTTATTTTAGCATATAAGAAACTAAAATAAGTTTCCTAACTTTATAATACAGAAAAAAGTTCCACATTTACCATACAGTCAGGTACTGCGGGCCAAGTCCGATTCGAAATGTTTACTTGTGTATATTTTTTGTAAACACAAGAACAAAATATTAATATACACACATAAAAAAAGGAAAGAAGAAAAAGAAACAGAAAGTTAAAAGTTAATTTTAATTGAAAATGTGGAGCACGAAAAATATTCATAGTCCGTACAATACGGAAACTTAGCTCAGTGTTGCAATAGACAAATAAACTAGAGTTGGAATCGGACTGACTTTTACGACGCCAGCGCCCCGGCCCAACTGTCACCTTGACTTTAGTTATGTTGTGTGTGTGTGTGTGAACGAAATCGCACGTTACGTTATGTGAGTGTGCGACGTCGTGAGTGCTGTCTACGAGTAATTTTTGCTTTTTACCTTTTTATTTTTATAAATAACCGATGTAGACGAAGTGATTAGTAATGTAATAACCTCAAGTGATAAGAATTGTGATATATCGATGCAATGGCTCTTAAAATACGCAGTGTTTTCATCTACTATGTGATCCCGTGCAATAACTCGTCACTTCGGTTGTTTGTCAATGACGTCTGCGTTTAGCGCAGCAAAAAGTGGAATTTTAGTTTGATTGTGACAAGTAGTGCAAACACAAATTAAATAAATCGTGTAAATAGATGAGTGATCGTAAAATGGATGAGTGTCTTCTTCATTGGAACGTTCTTTTATCAACTGGGGCCAACAGAGGTGGCTCATGAAGAAAGGGTTAGTTTACCTGTTTATGTTTACTTTATATATCGTACACATTTGTGATTATACATGCAACTTCTATTAATATCTTAATTACGGAACCGTTGCGAAAGTTGAATGTATAGTTATTTGAGGAGTATAGGTTATAAGGCTCAGTAGTTGTTTGTTGACTCACAGACCTTTAATTACATAATTTGTTTGGGGTGCTTATTTCTAAAGAGTAAGTTAGTTAACATAAATGCGGATGCAGTTACTACTATGTATTGAGGCTGGGATGTGTTATTTTTCTTTTGTTACTTTCTCTTATCCATGGAGTGAAGGGAGTGAGGGAGACAGATGTATGCCCGGCTGGAGGCGTGTGACAGAGACAATGCTCTACTGAGCAAGTTGTATAGCCATGTTTAGGTATCCATACATGAAAACTTTACTTTTGCTGTTTTACTTTATTTACTTTTTATTTAACTAATTACTTTGGTTAGAACTCGCAGTAAGAATGTTAAGTTAAAATGCTTGATAAGAGATCAAAGGCATTTATTCATATTGGTCATGTCTTAGCATAAAGGTGGATTTATTTAAATTGCTAATTTATCCCTCATAAAACAGGTACAGTTAGTGTTATTGTCAATGGGAATTTGCCATTTCATTACAACTGTTTTAGACCCAGCATGTGAGGTAACTTTGCATATATTGCCTCACACTAAGATAACAACTCCCAGAAGTTACACAATAATATAATTAAAACAGCATTACATATAGTTTAAAAGTAATTTATTTTATTAAAAATATAATTATAACTTTTCAGCATGTTTCAGTAGTAAGTATAGCTATATTTATAGTTGTAAGTATATGACATTCTTACTTAGCTATTGAGACATATCTACCAGATATTTTTTTATTTGTTAGCTAATTCACACATGAACTACAATCAGATATCTGAAATCCATCTCAAGTCTTTCATTCATATTTGCATTTCACAATTTTGACAATGTTTTATCACTAAGTTACCTTTCTTACCAAGGGACCAATAATTTTGACATTTCTCTATTATTTAGATAGTATTTCTTAAGCAACAGAATATTAAACATTTCAATTGCACAGACAAAACATAAGTTGCTCTAAAATAAAGCTCTGTTGCAAAACTTTTTAAGCAAGTATTTATGTAATTAATTTATTATATTACAACCTATATGGATACAATAGCAAATCATATTATTATCATAATATTATTGTAATGATAATTATTCAAGTTTATTGCAACATTAACTGCATAACCAATGACTAGAGTTTATTTATTAGAAACTACTTACTTAGTCTTTTTGAATAAATTAATTTATTGTTCCAACATCAGTACTAGGAGTATGAATTAAATTATTATTACTACATACTACACGGAACATAATTCACTCAATATTTATTTACTTACACACATTCAAAAAAAATGCCTATAATATTGCATTTTCTTGACTGCAGCCCAAAAGCTATCAGACATTAAAAAGGCGAAAGTATGTCTATGATTGTTACTTCTTCTAAACTGCAAACATCTGAACAGGTTTTGATGGAATTTGGCAGTATTGTAGCTCATACATCAGAATAACAGTTAGGCTACATTTTATCCAGGTGCGGCAATTAGTTCCCTTGGAAAGCTGGTGAAACATATAAAACTTTGTAATATCCTTATGGATAAACGGAAACCATTGAGTAAGTGCATGACATAAAAAATATTGCTCCATATGATGTAATGATATAAAATGTTAGGCTGACTAATCATTACTCATAAACGGTTTCTAAAATATGAAATATTATATATGTAGATAAGCGGTTACTGTAACCTTTCAGTTAGAAACAGATGATTGCATGCAGCAACTATTTATTTCATAAACACAATAACTCATGAACTTGAAACACTTGATTGTAGTACTTAAGTACCTTATGAGAACTTTCTTTTTAACACGTACTTGCATACTATGTACAGACAACAGCAGGTCAACGTATATGAATCTGTAAAAGTTTACCAATCAAACATTAACCTACTGCAATTGTGATAAGGTTGAAAATCCATTGCAGAAATTTTACAGATTGTGGTAACTTGATGTGCTGCTGTCTGTACTTATAAATTAATATCAAAAGCCAAAGCCTGTATTTATTACAACATGCTTTAATTTTCAAAGTTGTGGTAAACCCACACTAAATGTGTTGGTACGTCATATTGTTTCTTACCATAAGGTTAAAGTCAAATAAAAATACATAATGTAATTAGCAACAAATAAAATTAATAGCAGCGTAAAACAGTAGTTGACTATGTTATAAAATTTCCATTTGTTAAACTTCACACTTCATCTAATAATATGTTCAACACTTCATTATAATGTTGGTTGAGTAAGCTTGACTTCCTAGTGTTAGAATTTAAAATCTTTTGTCAGCACCATTTATAATGTAGTGTCTTAACAACATGTATGACAGACTAAATCCTGGATATCATAATAACATTATAAATGCGAAACTCTGTATGTTTGTTACTCATTCATGCAAAAACTGCTGAATGGATTTTGATGAAAATTGGCAGTTCTTTGTTCTATAGCTTAGAGATGTATCAGAATAACATATAGGCTCATTTAAACCGGGTGCGGGAAGTAGTTCCCTGGGAAAGCAGTGAAACTGCTGGCAGGAACTATTTAAATATATCTATACTAATATTATAAAGCTGAAGAGTTTGTTTGTTTGAACGCGCTAATCTCAGTAACTACTGGTTCAATTTGAAAAAATCTTTCAGTATTAGATAGCCCATTTATAGAGGAAGGCTATAGGCTACTTTTTATTCGGGTGCGCCGAGAAGTTCCCACAGCTGGCAGAGGCTAGTAAAAATTATTAAGACATGCAAAACTGGAATGTTCTTATATTTATTTCTATATTTTAAGTATAATTTATGAAAAAATTGTAAAAGAACAATTAGAATTGACTACAAAGTTACTGCTTTCTACAGAAATTCTGCCAGGAGAACTTCAAAAGGAGAAGTGTATGAAGAAAAATTTTGACTTGTGTTTGAGAGTTAAAGGAAAGTTCTTGTAATTTAAAGCATATGATAATTGATTACAGGCTTCATACCTTCTCATCACAAGGAAATCTGAAAACGAATACTAAATAGTTTGTCTTGTATTATGTGAATGGATATAAAGAGAGGCAGACTGAAGAAAGCAAGTGTTTGTTGCCTGAAAGATGACTTGAATTAAAAAGTTGTGAATAGTATGCTAGAAAGTAATGGATGCAGAAAACATACTGCTTCATCCCCAAATAAACTGAAAAATAGGGCAGGATAGTACAGACAACAGCAGGTACTACCCTAATCTGTCAAATTTTATCAATGGAACATTAACCTACAGCTATTTTGATAAGGTTGAAAATCTATTGCAGAAATTTGACAGATTGTGGTAACTTGATGTGCTGTCGTCTGTACATTGATATGAAAAAAATATTGATTTACTTACTAAAGATAAGAATTTGACATTACTTGTATGGGGCTAATGTCAAAATTCTATCTCTAGTAAACAAATCCAGAGGTAGATAGGTTATTGGGAATGGCCGTAAGGAAACAGGCATAAGAGTGACTTACTGATAAATGTCAATGAAATGCAAAAAGAGTTTTTCCTTGTGTTTGTAAATAGTTCCTATAACATTTGAATTCTTCAGTAAATGTCTATATGCTGATAAAATGTAACTAGGTCAGTTTAACCACTGTTGCCACAATATTTTATTAGCTCATTCTTATAGATATATTTATAACTTTTAACAATGCTGATAGGAGCAATTTTTCAAAAAAAATCGTCTAAACCAATATTTAAATCCTGGGGGCATGGCAGTGCTCCACCCAAGTTACTTAGCTTACATACTTTGGTTTTGGTATCAACTCTTTTAGCTTAGGCAAAATTGAGTCCTTTTTATCAGCATTACTAAAAATATTCTTCTTCTTCTATACATCAATCTCCTTATTTTTCCAACATAGTACACAAAACGGCAGTTCAACCTACCAAAATCTGTCTAATTTTACCAATCGAAAATTAACCTTCCACTATTGTGTTAAGGTTGAAAATGTAATGAAGAAATTTTTCAGATTGTAGTAGGTCGCTGTATTGTCGTCTGGTATTAAAACTAGAATATCATTAACAAACTTGTGTACTTGAAAACCCTTGTCTATATCACCTGCAAACTATTAGAAGATTAATGACTCTAATTAATGACCATTTTAATATTTACACATAAACTATAAATATCTTCAACATACATGTACTTACTGTATCATTGACATTCATTGTATGTGTGTGATAAGGAAAATGGCATAAACCTAAGGTTTTTGAATATACCTAGTTGTAAATATAAATAATTTACTCCAATAACCACATCCTTACTATATTATAAATGCAAATTTATGTAACTCTTATCTGTCTGTGTATTGCATTGTCACATCAAAACTACTGAACCAATTTCAGTAAAGCAGATTGTTTAAACTTCTAGAGAAAGGACAGGCCTCCTTTAATATATGGGAGCAGGATTTAAACAATAGATAGAGGTGAACCCGCAGGGAACAAAGTGTGTCTAAATGTAAACCTACCAAAAACCATACTAGACTTAAATATTCTTTTGTTTGTTTCCAACATCAGAAGGTTCTTCCTAAAATTATTATTATTTTGTTACCAAATTCTTAGGAAAGTAGTTTAGATTTGCAACCTGTTGATTTAATCAGTTGTCTGCCAACTTAAATTATTTTTTATTAAATCTTGAAACTTGTTGTAAAAACTGCTTAAAAATAATTATTTTATTAACTATTATACAGACCACTTCCTAGAACATTAAGGACTAGTTACACAGGTCCCAAATAAAGTTCTAGGTAGCTATCTAAAACTTTATCTGGAGCCTGGTCCCTTAGTTGAAGTATCATTTTGGAGCCTGGTTGTAGAGCCTTGGTTTAAATATAATTTCATTACAGAAATCACTCTTAAAAAAAGATATGCCTAAGCATTTTTAAATTAAGCAACACTGATAAGATTAACTACATCTTGATAATTATATCTTGTTACATTTACTTATTGCAATAATAAGAAGATAAAGCACACATTCTTGAGTAAATGTATCTCTTTTCTTTAAACCCCCGATGCTCAAATGGGAGTTTTATAAGTTTCCAGCTATATTTAGGTCCACAGTACCATAAATCTAAAACCAAGGATGCACTAATTTGTACGCGATTTTTTTAAATGTATTTGCATACCTGCGTTAAATCACGTCGCATAAGTTTTTCATTAAATTTTCCTTTCCAGTGAATCATGTCTTAGTTTAAATTTTAAATACCAACTATATAACAACTTACATATTTTTATTAAAGTAGGTATCTAAGTCAATAAAGACTTAATTAAATATTATCTGTGTACTCAAAATTGTTCTGGTTGGGAAATCAGGTCACTCACAAAAAATCTTCAGCTTTTAGCAGCCATTTTAACTGGATTAATTCACTACCTATTATTTTAAAATTAATTTTCCAATTAATTTTTGTTCTAATAAAAAAGACCATAACATACTAAAAATACAGAATGTTGATTCATCATTTCAATTTTACCATAATCAGACAGCCTTCATGCGGCATATTGTGGCCATAAATGATTACACCAAGTTAAAAATAAAAACACAAAAGTTGCAGAAGGTACATATTACTTAAAAAGGGCTTACATAATCTGTATTCCAGTTATTTCCTTGCTCTATAGAAATTCCATACTGTATTGAAGTTCACTGAAGCCGGTATGAACAATTTTGGTCAAGTTGGTTACCTTGGCCCCTGCAAGTGTCAGTGTGTCAAGGGCCAACCGCTTCCTTAAGGGGACATACCAGTCTTTTTGTCTGACCAACCGGTAAACATATGGGGTTATTATTTCCTATAGATTTTGGGTGATTTCATGTTTTTGCAAGGTGTTTCACTACCAGATTTCATTGACAAGGTGACTTGGTGATTTTATTTTTGGATCCTTTTAGGTCTTTATATTGGCGTTCAAAGAACTAGAATATAATCTAAATTCCAAATCATTTAATTCATTAAGTTGGTAGGTTATTGGGTTGTTAAATAACAAGTGTGTCACTTAATGCGTCATTATTGGAACATCAATTTCGTAGATTTTTCCCTGTCGCTTTCGGCTAAACTTTACTAAATACTTGGTATTTGCAAATATGAATGAACTAGCATCACGGCTTCCCCTGCATGATGGCCGGTTAAAAAGTTTTATAATTTGTGTCCTGGTGATTAAGCTATATTTCTGAAAATTTTAATCCAAATCCGTTCAGTTGTTTTCGCATTACAGAATAACAAGCATCCATCCATATCCATACTTAAGTAGAACTTAGACATCCACCGATTTCATGGAACTCTGCTCTCTGTAGTTTTCTTTCATAATTAGTACTTTAAGCCTAACTACATAATCAAGACTTTGAAAACCTCACATTAGTAAATCTATGTTCCTCCTTAGGATTTATAATGTAGAGGAAACCTTAAATTCACCATAAAGGTATCATTAACCAACTTTCAGTTAGTACGTAAAAAATAATGAGAGCTAAAGAAAATTTCCTTGTGCCAGTAAAACATGTGTTTAAGTCAGGGTAACTATCGGGTAACGTTTTACTGTCGATAGTCAATAATGGCTGGCAATTATATTAATCGTAGTTGCGCACGCGTCGATCTTGTAACAACCTCGTTATCGGAGTTTTACGATTGGTCGACTCTTAATTTCTGCTCCAAAAACAATGTTCATTTGATATAGTATATTTGTGTTTCTAATGCTCGAGATAAAATGTACCTACTGTTAAATAATTATCATGGAATTGATAGGTCAAACAGAGGTCTGTTTTGTAATGTCACAAGCTTTCGTTGTTTAGTTCATGAGACGTTTTAAAGGGTAGATTATCAGGAGCATCTAATACACACGTGTATTTTAATGGGTCACATTTCCATCCCACCACATGTACTAGTTTTTCGAGTAAATAATGTTGACGAATTGATATTAATGAACTGGCTAAGTGGACTTGAAAATTGGATATCGCAAACTGCCATTAAAGTACTTAATCCACGAAGTTAGTCGTGAACAATTGAGGGAAATACTCTGCTCTTACGTAAGCGCATAACTAGCAGCGGACATCGGACCACCCAGCTTTGTTTGTTTTTGTTGTCGGCTAACTAGCTGATTGAAAAGATCTACCACACCTCCCCGATCCTTGGGCGAACGCACCCGCGCGGGGGCGCATCGATCATACGCCATGTCTCAACATACGTCGGTCGTTGGAACTGACACTTGAAAACTATCCACTTTACTAGGGTGAAATACTTTTTAGTCGCCCTTCTAATGTCTGGGGTCATTAAACTTCTTTTTTTATTGCTAGGTAATTTTTATTTTGTACCTGAGTTTTGTGAGTAGGTGCAAAAAGTTGGTAATGATAATTAGTGTTACTAACGTTCTATAGTGACACTGCCTAACAGATTAAAGGCTAGAGTCGATATCAAAAAAGCGCTAAGTAGTTACGTGTGTGTCCTGAATATATTTCGTCATATAGAGAATGTTCTTTGATGTAGAAATATAATTTAGACTATCAAACACGCTTAAATTGGTACGTAGGCGGCGTTAATGTAATTACAGCCATAGATAATGATAATTATTTACATACGCATAGTTACCCATCCATCTAATACTATATTTGGCGCTCTCAATTCGAAGTCATTCATAGTAATGTAGCGTATTAGAACTAATCTCGCTTAATAATTCGGTTTACGGGGAACGATCGTGCCGAGCGCTGTAGAGTGGAGTTTGGACAGAATTATTGTTACAGTCCATTCAAGTTCAGAGGGGAGCATTCTAGGGATTCGCGAATAATTGCAATAAACAGTGAACATGGAGTAAGATGCTCACTCTAAGATTGCTGGCACGACGCCCAACACTGCGCCGTTAATGCCTAACTCTTCTTATAAACGACGGCGGTTAATTAATGTCGCAAAAAGAGTGTCACAGACAAAATTTGAACAGATTTAAAGCCGGGTCAGAACAAACTATTCAACACGAACGAAATGGGAGAGTTTCTACGAATTTCCCGGACGGCCGACGTACCTGGAAGCTTCGATTAAGAAACAAAATAGGTGTAACCTGAGGGTTAATGGAGCCCTGTCATTATACAGTATTCCGTGAACTGATAATTTAACAAAGTATGGTAATAAGTACCTTATTTACATACTATTATAATTATCATGAGCTTGGTTTTTAATTCGTAATCAGCCTAGTAATCAGTCGTCCAAGTAAAACATTGGCGCCCACCTGTATCCGTTTAGACTGGAAGCCAACCCCAATATATTTTCGGAAAAGGCTAAACTGATGATAGTACAGTAACTTTTTTTAGGTTTGAATTATTCTTCTTGTATAACGTTTGATTATACCAATTGTTGTTTTGAATCACAACATTCTCAGTCTAACTGTTTTTGGATGAGCAACGCTCACGATTTATCACTGGGTCTTAGTCATGTGCAAAATATTTTGTTTGGAACACGAATAAGCTAGTACGCGCGCAAGTTTGCAGACAAATTAAATTGACCGGAGCATCGCGTCTAATCTGTGCAGCATCGATCCTTTCTAGACGAAAGTATGAGACGGATTGGAACGGATATGTCAATGAACGCTGCAGCTACATTCATTACTTCCCTTAAATTAGTCTCGTCTAACAGTAAACGACAACTGATACTATTAATAGAATAGGGAAACCAATTCATTAACCCTCCCTGGGTGCACCAAAGAAACCTTCCGTTTAAGGGGACTTCTTCCTAAATACTTTGCATAGAAATTCTCGACAAAATTACGAAATCAGCCGGTTGGAAAATACCCTTTAACGAGTTGTTAACGAAAACAAAGGAATTCATTTAAATATTTTTAAAATCGCCTTATTTGAAAAACAATGGATATGATAATGAATGATCATATAGGTATTTGAGAAAATAATTATTAAAGATTCAACATGTCATAGAAAAGCATTTATCAATATGATTGTGAAATAGAAATGACTATTAGTTAATATTAGGGTTGAGAAATAAATCTATATATGTAATGTATGTAAGTAATTTAAGTACAAAACATAAAAGTAAGCAATATAATTCTTCAAGTGAAGTAAAATCTCCAATGCGGTTTCACTATTAAAGCGTATAAAACGCCTGATTCTGAAGGGGATGTTTTAAAAGAAAGCGTTCGCCTCGCGATTGCGATTAGTGTGACAAGGCGCAATAAAACCCAGGTAGAACCACCCTTGGTAAATGCTGGTATATTTATAGTATTGGTAGTTGCATAATGTCACCTATTGTTTGTACGGTCCAATTATTATTACGTAAGTGTTGATAAAGACTCACACCACCACTAAGAATAAAGACCTAAGTGTAATGTATTTTGATCAATATTTTATCTGACTGAGCAATAGTCAATTTTTGATCAACGCTTGTATAAATACAAGGTCTTGTTACTTAACCCTTGACTTCGTTCAATGTCATTTCAGGAGTAAAAACAAAAGTTTGAAAAAAACTCATTATTCTTATTGAAATAAGTAAATCAAGAGTTTAACGCTTTTTATAAGCATGTTAAATAAACCTGTATTCGTGTATCTGTCGATCTTTTGATTCGTCAAATATTTACATAAAAATTAAGATTAGGTAAGCGTCGACGTAGTTGTTAATTAATTAATATCGGGTTTGGGATATTAGTTTGTATGTCACTATCTTTAATGGCAGATTCGATACTAATTCGATTAAGTTCTTAAGTTAATATTGCTATTAGAATTTTTCTATAGCCAAGCTTAATTTTTAATAGTGCCGGAATCGATCAAGTCTGGAAGCAGTTCTGATAAAGTGAACAATTTTAGAATATGAAGTTATCTAAAAGTTTATTTGGGAAGGATAAATAAAGGTAGCCTAGAAACTTCTAACCATGAACGAATTAATAGCCACAAGATTGGTTAGCTCCAGTTTGAAGTGGAAATCCTTCTTAAATATCCGCATAATTCTCGTATTAAGAAACTAGATGGATCCCAATAATTATGACGTGATATTTTCTGCCTGTATCTTTAAAGTTAACTAGCACCCTTCTGCGGTTTTACTTGCTTGGTTTCCCGCATCCGGATATAAACCTAAGTATTGTTATCCGGATGTTTAAGCTACACTACATACTATAAATTTTCAACAAATTCCTTTAATTTCTATTTGCTTTCAATTTTTAGGGTTCCGTAGCCGAATGGCAAAAAACGGAACCCTTATAGATTCGTCATGTCTGTCTGTCTGTCTGTCTGTCTGTCTGTCTGTCTGTC
>NWSH02000613.1:6401735-6417255 GCA_002382865.2 Heliothis virescens | reverse complement strand
GGTTTCTAAAACCATTTTTTCCTAAAGTCAATCATTTTAGAGTAAGACATTCCCAAAGTGCCAAAATGTGTGTCCCCCCCCCTGTAATTTCTAAACTACCAAAGTGAAAAATCTGAAAAAAATATATGTTATAGATCTCAATAAAAACTACTAACCAAAATTGGTTTGAACAAGATACAGTTAGTGGTTTTTGAGATATAGCTCTTTTTCAGTAACCGCAAATTATAACTTTGTTATTCATATATTTGTGTTTTGGCTAATTGTAGGTAATAAGTACGTTTATTTTTCATAGATATTGGAACGGAACCCTTCGTGTGCGAGTCCGACTCGCACTTGGCCGGTTTTTTTTAGTCAGAAAAACTTATGCTTTTATGTAGTTAGTGGGATTATTAGAACTGTTGCACATAATGACAGCACCCTTATGTTATTGTAAGTTCAAATAAACCCATTCAAGCTATACAACTTTAAGTAGTGCTATTAAAGTTGATCCTATGTTATCAAGAATCGATATTCTATCAAGCCATCCCTCACAAAAATCACCCTTTAAACCCTATTGGATTCTTAATCCATAAAAAAATCCATTATTCCTATTTTTATGTACATATTTGTTTTTCTAAAAATAGTAACCTTATAGGCAGATATATTTTTAAAGAATCAAAATTTCCCTAAACGATACTTGCTAACAAGATCCTCGTGTAAGTTATCTCTTCCTTTTAACTTTGTTTTATTTTTAAAATCTTTTAACTAACGAGCGGGGCTATTTTCACCCTCAGCAACCCAACAGTCCCTATTTATATCTTACTGTCGAAATTGCATTCTATTTCGGTCCATTGATTGTTGTCGGTATATTTTATTTGTTATTTTTGAATGGAAGTTCAACTTTCGCGGCTGTGGGGTTCAAGAACCCCTTGGTTTTCTCACCCTCCGAGATTGAAAAGTTGACATTCACTCGACTGTTTAAAGGAACCTAATTGTAGTAAAGTTCATGTGAAATATTTGCGTTGTTCTGTTCTGATGTTATTGCGGCGTTTTTATGCTTTCGAAAATGGACCGTTAGCTGTCGTGTGGCTGTCATAACGAGTTTAAGACACGCTGGCTCTTTATTAGCATATAATTAAGCTCATGCTTAGTTTATGACGATTATAACTGCCCTTATTGTACAGTATCATAAAAAAACAATTTTATAATCCTTTACGCGTGTTCTTACATGACTGGAAGAACATCCTTAATTGGTCAGTAAAATGACAATTAAATGCAAGAGTAAATAAATATGAAATAATAATTTTGCGACTTATACAACGGGTCTTAGACTTGTACAGAACAGTAAGCAGTCCAGATCGCGAACAACTTAATTAATAAACTAAGTAAGTTAGCGCCGGGAACAAAGGCTCATTTGGAAAGAACTTCAATTATTTCTGTTTTACGGAACAAGATTGTATTGCTATTGTGGCAACTTGTTGAGACATTGTCTGTCTGGCCTGGTATCTCACCTATGATGTTGGTGGTCTCTACGACCAGTCCTATCTATCGATGCCATTGATCGATAGTAGAATTGATTGGTCGACGCCATTAGTGTGGTAGAATCTATTGATCGGCGTCACATATCCTGTATTATTCTTACGAGAGTAATTAACTCTTTGAAACACCGTAGACAGAGTCTCGTGCATGAAATACTTACTTTTGTTTAAGCTTACTGTATTTTTTCTACGCTTTGCCAAAATTAGTCCTTTAAATTTAAACTTAGCTTAAATTGTAATAAATGATTCCTTTCTAAGAAACTCTCTTTGTTAACGCGATTCCATTTTAATTTTGTTAAGTCATGAAATTTACCAATTTTATTTTAGACAGAAATAACTTCTCCATTTTTAGAAATGAAATCTAAATAAGTAGGTAGCTTAACAGCCTTTTAATTTTATACTTGTCTGTGAATAGGTTTTTGATTTACAGTAAGTTAATTTTCAATCGTTCCTTAATATTCAAAGCTACAGGTGTATATCCAGTATTCCCTGAAGCCAATTAAATATTAAAACATCGGCTACCTACTAATGAATAATGTATCCAGTTAATTTATCTTGCTTGCGGATAATTAACCTTGAACTCGAGCTAACGTTATCATGTTTTCAACTGAAATAAGTATATGTATATTATATTTATTTACAGTCATTTTAGTTGATGATTTATTAATATAATACATAATACTTGAAGGGCTTCTTACCGCATATTTGGCAGTTAACATTTTCAATAGTAAATCTTTATTCATATTATTATGTTGATTTTCTAAAAAGAATCCCTTAGTCATTCCTTTCTGTCCTTTATTGTTGCATTGCTCTAACCATGGAAATATATATGTTATAAAGTCCTATGTGATAATGAAGCTTTTAAATTAGTCTGCAATATCACCTTTCCTTTCAGTACATCATCTTTCGTACAATTAGTTCAGAATCACAAACTAGTCGTTTTCATACAAATCAAAGAGACTCTTTGGCTAAACGCAGTTATATATGTATTTCCTTGTTTCTTAACTTTGAAGGTGTCACGAACCTTTTGATCTAGGTCATGCCCCGCGAAGCGGTCCAACCTAGTGTTGTGTACCCCTGCTTTGTTATCCACTTCGGATTATGTTGCTCCAAGCTTCGACTCACACCTTAGTGAAAGTTAATTCTTTTAGCTACGTACATCCGTTTCTTAACAAGAATGTAAGTTCAGTTTTGCAAAATAGCCACATTCGAATTTAGAACCTCGTTTTGAAGTCCGTTAAAAACTCAATGCTGATTTAATACTTCCCAAACGTCTCCGAGCAGTTCCCTGAATAGAAATAAGATCCTTAAGAGTGTCGGATGTTACAATAGAAAGTGCTATGCATTTTCTTTAGACTATTTCCGGCGCATTGTAGCCGGTCCGGGGTTTAGCCGGTGGAGTATCCGCCACTCGAATAATAAACCGTAAGTAATCAGTAGGTACTAGTGGTACTAGGCCTTACAGCCGGTCGTCTCGTGCGTCCGGTTTGATGTTTTTCTAGTATTCCATCGAGTCTAACACTATAACACAATGTATTGACCTTTGTTCACTGGTTTGTTGTTAAACCAGTCCATTTCCAACATTATTGACTTTTTTATCGATGTTAGATTATGCTGAACAGGTGAACTATAATATTACACCTTTTCCAGGTACGTACTTTTCAGTTGTTACATGCAACGTTCCTATGTTGGTAAATTAGATGTCTAGGTAATTCAAAAACATGCATTATTTATATGTATATTTACTTTTAATAATGACCTAATTTTCATACAATACTGTATAGTCTGTAACCTTTGCCCTTACTTAAATCCATTATGTAACCCATTGTGTTTGATAACTTGTGTTGGGAAATAATATGCTCTATTTTGTACTTTACTCGTATCTAAACGCCTTCGATTTCACTTTTCTATTGACGCACAGCAACGTTACCTGCAATTAAGTCTCGTCACGATTTGCAGTAATTGCCAGAAATACTTTTGTATGCAACAAAACGTACTGTAAAAAAATAATTAAACATCACACAAGCCGGGGAAATGAGAGAATTGATCTTTTCCTTCAAACGAATGCTGACCTACTTTTTTATCCGCGTTTATTTAAAACCGAGATGAGGGTATCTTAATCCTTGGGCAAATAAATGCCGGAAGCTATTATTATGATAGCATTTAAACTTTACCTGCATTGTTTAGTTAGAAAATGAGGAAATATTAAAGAAGCTGTTAACACTTTACGTCCTATAAATTGTTAGTTAGTTAGGAATAAATTATTCCCATCGCTCGTCGCGGCTGATTTATCGGTGGACGACTGAATTAATAGTTTCAGGATGTCGACAGGCGTGGAACCGAGGGACTCCGACACGCGCTCACTGACAGATCTGTCTTAAAATAAACAAACCCAAGAATTTGTCTCCATGTGTGTTTAAGAATACCATCAAAAGTTGCGTTCTAATTTCCTTTCAGACTGCAACAACGTCAATATTAACAGTATTCGAGTCAATTATTTTATCTTTACAACTAATGATGGTACGTGTCTAGAGTAACACATTGAGGGTGTCTCTGCAATAGGAATGGTTAATTATTTACCGCTACTTTTCCTTCTAATTATACGAGCTGCAGCATGATCTCAAGCCCTATCAATTACCGTGACAGGCAGGATGGAGATACATTAATCGTTGTGAGATGATGTTCTTTGTTATGAGTGTGTACCTTTATGTGGTATGGAAATCAGGCTATTTCCTAATTGTGGCTGTTAATGACAAAGCTTGTTTGGAACCATGCATATTTTTAATTTTGGTACAGATTAAGGTGATTATCAGCTTATGGGACAATGGAGTATGGAACAGTTTAGGAAAGGCTCAATAATCCAAAAGCTACCACATTTGCTGATAAGTTTCAACTCAGTTCAATATTTTTTGCGATCTGTGTAACTCTATCACCAAAGACTTTTCAACCAACCTGTAAATCTCATAGTAAATTGGGCACGAATTACTTAAGATGCAGATATTTTTATCTTACGGCATTTTTATTATACACATTTTTACATTGCAAAAAACCTGAGCGGTCGCATATTTCTCTAGAGAAAGTGAAAGGTCGCACTCCTTCCTCTTCGCCTGTGGCGTGTTATACGACCATTTTACGTACGCTTGATTATTGATGATCATTGATAAGAATGAAAGGAGTATTCAACTTATCCGAGTTATTGTTTGCGTGTATTCATTCATTAGTTATTACTAGCGTTGCGTTGTCAGGGGCTTATGGAATGTTAGTTTCTTATGTGGCCGGATTTTCTTACAACGCATGCTCAATTGTGTGACCTGACTTTGAAAATCACTGATTCGTAAATAAACGACCATTTTGTTTTAATACGATATTTATAGATGGAAGCATCTTTATCTATATGTATATCAGAGAAAGAAAATTAGTTACATTCGCAACTAGAGAATGCAATCCCGGGATCCCGAAAACCGGGATCCCGCGATCCCGGCCTTATTCCAGTCCCGAAAATTTCGGGATTAGTTTTGTCTAATACCGGGATTTTCGGGATTGAAGAAAATCGTAACAAGTAGTACTCAAAATTGACTGAAAAAGTGTGATTTGATGAAAACTATACTATAACTAGCTCAGAACTATAAATAATAAGTGTACCAAGTTTCGTTAAAACCCGTAGTGTAGTTTTTGTTTCTATGACGGTTATACAAAAAGACAGACAGACAAAACTCTTACTGATTGCATTTTTGGCATCAGAATATAACCTTAATCACCTCCTGATAGTTATTTTGGAAATATATTGCATGTACAGTTTCTGTCAGTCTGTCTTCAGGCTCTATCTCATAAACCGTGATAGCTAGAAAGCTGAAACTTTCACAAATGATGTAAATATTTCCGTTGCCGCTATAACAACAGATACTAAAAATTAAAAAAAATATTTATCAAGGTGAGGTTCCCTTACAACAAACGTGTGAAATCATAAATTATAACTTTGTTATTCATATATTTGTATTAAAAACAACGTATTTTTTTCTGCCGAAAAATGATTGTATTTTGGCTGACTGTAGTTATAGATATGTTCATTTTTATAGATGATGATGAGGTTTTACTTCAAACTGTCAATCCCGAAACTATCCCGGGATCCCGGGCTTGTCTTTATTCAGTCCCGTAATCCCGGGATTGGGAAAAAGGGCCGGGATTGCATTCCCTATTCGCAACTCAAACAGAGAAATTATATGTATCTCATTTGGAAACTTAATCATTCAATCTCGAGATTTCTCTGTTACTGTTAAATAAGTAGTTATTAACCTGTCGAATTACTATTCATAATATTACGCTTGATGGAGATAAGCACTTTTAAATTCGGCATAGCTGCATAGCTGCTTTAAATTATTTGGCCTAAATTCGATATTGCTTACATTGATGATATCCGATATGATGTATTTAAACTTTGTTTTTGTACCTAGTATTGTATTAAGATTTTAGTTTCGTAGATAGATTTTTCATTAAATCATGTTCTACTAACCTCCGCCGGCGGTTTCCCCCGCTTCCCGAGGGAATTACTTCCCCAGATAAGAATTACGCCATATGTTATTCCGATATATGTACAGCCAAGTCTCATCAAAACCCGACCAGTAGTTTTGCGCGAAGGAATAACAAACAAACTTTCGCGTTTTAAATATTAGTAAGATTCGCCAAAATTACTAGGAAGACTTTATAATGGCTTGTAAAGTTTCCTCCGTATCTATATTACTTAATGCATTCAATTTGTTTACGAGCTGGACTGGTGCAGTACAGAATGAACAAAGCGATCAGTGTTCCGTTAACCTATCAAGTAGTGATCGGAACAGACAATAGATCCTGTTGCGTATGAACGCATGTCTCTAACGTTTAGCTATCGGATTAGCTTGCTAATGCGGGATGCATTGGCATTATTGTTATATTACAATCGGCTTCTTGATATTTCCTAGGGATTCGCGCTTGTTAATGTGTCATAAGTAATTTGTGCTCCTCCCAGATTCTAATCATCATAGTCCATCTGCCTCTATTCCAATATTATTTGGGGTCGGCGCAGTATGTTTTCTTCTTCCATACTTTCATACAACTCCTCGTTTAACAAGTAATCTTCTCTCTAGACATCTCGACTTTCACACAGCACGACTTTCCTGGATTCGAATCTATCTGCGTAATAAAAGTTACATATATCATTTTGTAAGGACATTTAAGCCTTTACACCGGTAGGCAATCAGCAACTTTATTAAGAAGAAGAATCTTTGGACCAGTTTTATAATATGACTGACAATGACACGGTCGTGTTGACCATAATAATGATTATTGATAATACTAGGATCGTCGGCATGATCAATACAATAAACATAAACGTTTTCAATCTGATTTGTTTATTATCTTCGCATGATGTAACAATCCAAAAACTTTTCCTCTTGGCGAGTATTTTTAGATAGACGTTAGCGATTTTATCAAAGATGTGGAACATTATCGTGGGCATCGCACGTGATGTGCAAATGACTCAACTTTATTGATCTGAGTCATTCTCAAAACACATTGTGTGCTAAATAAGCCCATGAAAATATTTCTCCATTGAAGGATAGTTGGAAAAATTGGGTTCGTTGCATACACTCATCAGTTTGGTAAAATCCTGATCCCGATATCGTCGTCTTCCTCCTCCTGAAAAGTCATGTCTCTTACACTTACGAGGTTTTCACTCTAAGGCATCGATATGTACAAATCGCTTTTGAGTAGAAAGGCCTAATAAGACAGCTCGCAGTTCGATTCTTGTGCAGGTGGACCGTAAATAAACTGGCGTGAAGATAAAGAGTAATAACAGTAGAAGATGTTAGCTGTATCAATAAACCCGTCTAGTTTTATCCAGTGATGTAGGCCACTGTTTGTCGGTCACGACGTATTTATTGCTTCTGCCATTTATTTTGAGATCTTACTATGTAATTGGATTAAAAAATAATCCCCTAACTACATTATGCGTACGCGCCGGCTCGCGGTATCGTTGGGCAGGGTTGCCAATTTAAATCTTTTGTGTTAAATGCGAGGGTCATAGTCGCCAAACGAGTTTGGTTACACTAAAAATATGTAATTAAATAGGCCTGTATACATAATCACGTGTAATTTACCGATGAAAAATCGTATTTAATTAAATCAAACATGATTGTTTGAAGAATTCATAATAATTTTAATCCAACTGGCAAGCTTATGTTTTGGTCGTGACGTGTACACTTGTTGGCCAATCCGTAATATTTAAATTGCTATGATATTTAATTTTATCTTGAATACAATAGATAAGACTTCGGGCCAGCATAACAACGTTGTCGAATGTAATTTATTTTTTAATCATATGACATAATTATTTCCATTGGCGTATTCCGGTGTTGTGATAATAATGTGTTAGCGTGTGTTGTCAGGATTAAAAAAAATATTTAAACTAAACTGATGTAGATAATTAGCTTATTTGATTCATTAATTATGCTATGCCTATATCAATAATGTTAATGAGATATTTAATAAATCTGCTAGAGGGTTCTCTAGCCTTATCCAGTGTAACTAATTTGATAGAAGAATTTTGATAATTTTTGAGTTCTATTTGGAAAGTTTGCTACAATTTTTTTGTCATCTCCGTACATGCAAACACTGTGATCTTTTATATTAAAATAGGGAAATACGTTATCCTCATGCCACGTCATGGGTATTTCAATTGAGATAACTTATCTCTATCACTCATCAGGATTAGCTAATTAAAAATGCGATCTCATTTAAGCAGTTTTTTCTGGTCACTAGCGATTAAAGTTATTATACAGGGTGTCCCAAAACTCAACGATAATCTGAAACCGGATGAATGGCCAAGCTATACCAGTCCTGGAAAAAATAAAAAAAAAAAATCATATCACTCAGTTCAGCGATAATAGTCATTTTTTGTAACTTAACTTATTTTATTAAATTAATAATGTTTTTTGATATTGGTGATTACAGGACTTGAAAACGCGACCAAGGGTGTCGAATTTCAACTTTAAAAAAAATGAATGTTTTTTTTTATTTTTCCCAGGACTGGTATAACTTGGCCTTTCATCGGGTCTAAGATTATCGTTGAGTTTTAGGATACCCTGTATATACAGACGATAGGGAAAGATAAATGTTAAAAAGTATTGTACTCCACCGAACCCTAATATCTCTGCCATCCATTGATCGAAGAAGTATAAAAGAGCTCATGCTCCTTAAGTTGAGGTAAACCCCGATGATATTAGAAAAAATATGAAATTATCATAATAACTAAGAAACATTCGTTTTTGAATGGGTGGTTATTTATAATATCAAATTAAACTATTCCATTAAGATGCTTTAATTTACTTAGAAGATATTCTGTGCGGTAATAAATAAATCAAAATAAATAATTTTTAATTGAAATTGTTGAATGGTAAGTATGCAGAGGAATCTCTAAGAAAATAAATGATACAGTATCTTCATACTTAACCTACTTACGTAACCTCAATGAATAAAATTGACTCGTATGAATAAGTATCGTCACATGGGTACTACGTATGGCCTGCACCCACTACTAAAACATATATTATTATTATAACTAGATTCTGCCCTGGGTTCCACCCGCGTTCAGATGGAACAATTTTCCTCATCTGGACTATTTGTGTAGACTTCAGTAGTTTTGGCGAGATTGCGGGACATACAGTTATTTTCGCATTAATAATATGAGGAACTCCTACTGGATGAAAATTAATTAGATATTATCATTTATATGCACTTATTGCCAATTTTGCCATGCCAATTGAATTAAGGCAAGATTTGTTTGAATTCATACCATTATTGTGTTTTTTTTTAATTACTTAAATTGTCTTGCTATACGACAGGATTCGTTTAAATGACCTAATAAATTACTTTAAAGTACCATCGAAGTAAAAATTAATTGAAGTAAATCCTAAATCTAATATCCCAACTAAAATTAGTTTTGTACGTCACGCGTTCAATCAATCGAGGCTTATCTTTAAAAGCGTCAGAAGATCCAGCCCTAGAGCCAAAGAGAGTATTCGCCAGACAATCTGAGCGGTTCAGGTTGTTCAGGCTTTAAAGTAATTATTTTATCGTATAACTTGATAATTATCTCTTTTGCTGACCTTGTTATTATTCTTCCGTGCTACAGCAATTTGCACCCAAAATCCTCTGTCACTAGGTCCATATTAGTCCGATATGTTTTATCACAGATATCTTTAATAAAAATTGCAAATACAAAACATTCTAGTGGCCTTCATCCAGTGTCGCTGTATCTTATCATATCACGTTGCTATTCAAATTATGATTTTGTATGCGCTACGTATGTACGTAGAGGTAACTTATGTTAAACATGTTGTTATATTGACCCATTTATTAATTGTTATCGTTGTAACACAATACACTTTGTGTTCTATTAATTGGTGTAACTTGCCATACTTTTCTCATTTATTGATTGCGGAGTTGTTTTAATAGGTTTCATAATTTGCGTTTGAATTTAACATTAATATCAAGTGGACCGTTCAAGGTTTGGTCACACCGTATTTGGGTGTTTGCGATGCAACGCCACCTGTCGATCTCCTCCTACAACTGTAAGTCTCGTCACCCCCACGACAGATGGTCTTCTCGCCTCTCCCACAAAATTGATGAAATCTTCAAGAAAGTATTCAACACTTTTTGTTAAACTTTCTACACTAACACGAATGTTATCCTACTATTAATTTTAAATGGAATAATGGGTAAATTTAAACTTGGATAATTGCCAAGCATAATAATACACTTGAATACGTTAGACACTTTACGCTGCTTCAATTGGTATACCACTTGTGTTAATGTTCGAGCCGCAAATATTTGCAACACGGTAAACTTGCAAAATGATAACCAATAAACCAAACTATACCGTGGAAAATCTGCACTCATTGTCTAACTGCGGAAATCAATATTCTGTCTATCTCTGGATTTGCTTACTAGTGATAGAATTTTGACAATAGCCCCATACAATTAATATAAAATTCCTATCTCTGGTAAGCAAATCCAGAGTTAGATAGGTTATTGGGAACGGCCGTAGCTAAAATACACGACGATATAGGTTCACTTGGATTCCATTAGAACTTATGTAGGGCATATAAGGAAGATGATAAATTTGCAAACAGCACACGTCAACATCAAATGAATTTTCGTTGCTTTTGTACTGAATGTCCTTGGCTCCAGGCTCGTGTTAATGAACTAAGTTTAAACTTCCGAATTAGCACCTTATTGTACAGACATTACCGGTCATTGTATTATTAATAATACATCTGTTAACTCACATCACATTTAAAGACAAACCTTCGTCGTACATATTTGCGCTGCGTTGTGGTAAATATCGCGCTTATTTTCGGATCACAAGTTGTTGCAAGGTAATTTATTGTTTATGTGTTTTGTTTTACTGTTGGCATTTTAAACACTTAATATTTAAAAAAATATATAATGAATATTTATATAAATGGTGACAATTGTTCTGAGTTTAAAGAAAAATAATCACTACCCTAACAAGAAAGATTAGACATGCCTAAAAGGCTTTCTATCATTCTTCTTGTTGTTCTAGAACTGCTAATGAAAGGCCTTGCTTTATTAGTTTACTCTTTACTTTTTACACAATTATTCGCGAATAGGAAATTCGAAAACCTAATGAGATTTATCGATATGAATTTTTCATAGACTAATCAGTTCTCAGGCTTTTCTATATCGCTGGAGATTTTCCCACGGTGACTTTATAAGAACGTGACACGCTACCAATTACTAGTTAGAACTACTACATTCCTCACAAAAGAATCACTTAGACCAGTGGTTCCCAAAGTTGCCTGGGCTACGACCCATCTAATGTAACTTTAACAATACAGGACCCATCACTGAGAAATTAACCGTTACCGATATGAATACAGGAGTTTAGAAATTACAAAGTTTAAGCATATTTTTTTTTACTTAATTAAATAATTACACCAAGACAGGACCCACTCAATATTCGCTCACGACCCACCAGTGGGTCGCGACCCACAGTTTGGGAAACCCTGACTTAGACGAACCTATTATGTCCGGACTACCGTTTTGTTCATAACTCCTCGATCCAGTATTGTAGGATTGGTAATCGTAATGATATCTACTATACTTAGTCGGCATTGTTCGTATGATGTCATTACACCGGTTCTGTGTTGTGTACTGTGTATAGGTGTCGCGTTACTGGGCATTGTTGACGTCACACTCCTTACTGCATTAGGAAATGTTAATAAAAGAAAGCTTTTAATGTTGTCGATTATGAGAACGCGTGGTCGTATGTACGAAAAATTAAATTGTTGAGCTTTTCCCGGAATATTATCCATAAGGGTAGCATACACGTGGATCTTTTTCAAACGTTTGGGTCGTATTATTTTGAGTTTCCGGATTTTAATTTTAATCTGCCTCTTGGTTCATCTCCAAATCCTATTGTTTTATCGAACGTGGCTTATTGTAATTTCCATTGACTAAATCTGGATCATAAATATGTGACATTAAATGTATACTATTAATTAAAGTAAGTTAGTTAAGTATCATTTATCTAGTGCCTGATTCTAAGTTTAAACTTTATAAAATTAAACAAGAGTTTATTAAAACGACTTTTAAGAAAAAAAAACGACTTACTGAAGGTAGGAGACCTTTATAAAAGACGATAGAACTAAAAGCTACAACTCTCTACTTGCTATATAGCTTACAAGTCAAAACAAAAGCAGTTATGAACAAGAGTTAGCCATAAGTGAAACCAATCATTTCCTATTATTATAGGTAACTAAATAATTACCCCATTGTTACACTTGCGTAATCACGAACGGTATTCATTTAATGTATAACAAGAACTATAGAAACGTGTAAGTTATCGTTCATTTCTTTAATTGTTCATATATTAACAACCTAACTTATCTTAATCTTAGCTTACTGGTTTTATAGACTCCTGCAATAGATCTCTCGAGCTTAATTGAGTTCTAAATTTGCTAGGTTTTGGTATCACACTAGACTAGGGACCATTTGACATCTGCCACCTTCGTCTAACCTTTAGTGCTTGACAGTGTGTAGGTGGATGCTCCTATTCAACCTCCCGATATAATTCCTTAATCGCCTATTACGACTCCCACGGGAAGAGACTAGGTAACGCCCTATTAATTTCCGGGACTATAAGCCATGCTTACTTACACACCAATTTTATGTACACACATTGCATTTAAATCTGGCAATACAAAGGATTATGAAGTGATATCTGGTAATTGTGGGTTTTGCGAATTAGATTAATGATCCATTGATTAATTATTAGTTAGGATAACAATGCCGTCACGAATTGGGTCGTCTACTTAGATAATAATGGAAATAAACTAATAATTAACATATAATTGTGGTTTTGGATTTACATGCATCATCATCATAGGTCTTGAATAATTAGTTATGACGTATGAATTTATAATACAGCAGACGATGTTTGTTGCTTAATCAAACCATTTCTATTCACAAGCTGCGCGAAACTATAAGTTTTCCCGTTCGACTTAAAAATGCCGATTTCATTCCAAAATGAAATTTTAAAGCCATTTAAAATCTTGCAAGTCCTTAGTTTGGTGCGACAAATCTTTGACCTAGTTCTTATTAGTTGTTTTTGTGTGTTTATTTTCTGAATGGAGCAGCGTCGGGTATCAGGCAGTGCGTGGGCTGGTCCCCGTTGTCGGAAGTGGCTGGTCGCATCCCGCCCAGCGCGCTATTGTGAATGCGAAATGCAGCCGTGACTGCCGCGTGTGACGACGGCTTTACTGCTGCATTTTAATATAAAACTTTTCATTCACTTTAAATAGTTCTTGTTTTACTAGTGCCTTAGCACTCTTAGAAGGATTAAGCTTTTAAGAGAATATTCCATGGTCTCTATGAGTCGGTATAATTTCGACAAATCAGTCTAAGCTGTTATCTCGTTTTTGCTGCAATAGCCATTTTCAAATCACACCTAAAGTTCTTATTGCAATTCTGATTCTTTCGTCTGATTTCTGCATGAATACATTGATGAACAAAGCAAACATATCAAAATAACGCTTGCATTTAAATAAATTTCCTTATTTAAAGTGTTGACATTTAACGTTAGTTCTCATACTGGCGGCGTCCCAGGGTGTGGGCGAAGGACCTCGGTTGTCGGAACTGGAATGACCATCTCAAGATCTCTCGAGTTATGAACGAAATCACCACGTGTGTTTGTTGACTCGGCTTGTATAATGTACAGCTTGTGTTTATGGATTGCGATGCGATTATTATCTTGCAGATTTGTATGTTACAGATGCTTTTTGGAAATATCCTGCAGAGTTTTTACTAAATTTACTTATGCTAGGTCACGGTTTTTATCTGATAATCTTTTATTTGGAATTAGTGGTCAGTAATTTAGCCAGTTCTATGAACTTTGCAGAAATTCATTTCGATCCACGAGACTTGTATCGGTGACCTCAATTCATCATGTATGTTTGACCGCCTTGACTTGAACACAAAACTTGGGTTTACCCAGACCCACCGCAGTCCCGATAATACTAAACATGAATATTTTCATTCATTAACTTCGATTTACAAGAAGCTTTATCGCAAACAATTAACATTGACGCATTCTGTTCGGGACGTTGATTTTACTAAGAAAAGCTAGCTGGAAACTTTTGAACAAGTTGATTGATTCTTTGAGAATATCTTTTAGTTTTAAAGCGAAGTTTAGTCAATATTAGTTTTGGTTTTTGTAATATTGGGAATGGTTTGAAAGGGCAATGATGTCAGGTAGATATGATAAGCGGAGACCCTCAGCAATAGTTGTTACGGTTGAACGGACGGACAGATGAGCCAAGCCCGCAAGGTTATTCTACTGTTTCCTGTATAGTCTTCGTGCATAGTCAATGAAACCTTTTTTATTTGTATCACGTGATACTTATGGAAATGTTCGTTTTTTTGGACAAAAGTACTGCTTTATTGGAATGTTGATTCATAAGAAGTAGACGTGACTAAACGCTGCTGGTTCCTACAAACAGTAAATACGCATTATTTATTCCTCTCGCAGTCTACGTTACAATTAATCTGCAATAATATTTAGTTATACTAGCGACTACTTAACATTCATATTAGGCGCGGGACAGACACGCCACGCTAACAGATACATAACTAACATCGTGTATGTCACAGCCCATCAGCTATAACATAAATTAATTGTGAGCGACGGTCTATTGGCTGAATGTAAATCTTCCAGTGACCTCACTCCGCGCACAAAAACCGCGCTTGGGTTATCGCATTTGCCCTCAAAAGTTTTTTGTCTCGTTGACGTTAATATTTAGAACGCTATCGCGGATAGGCACTTTATGAATATTTATACGGTTTTAAAAATTGTGCAGGTTGTGTAAGACCGTGGAACAGCTTTTAGCTCGTATTTTCCTTTTTTGTTATCCATTTGTTCGAAATAAAATAATATTATCATCTCATTAGCAGTGTCTGTGTGTTTGTCGTTGGAGGATTTTTTTTCTTTGTTGATTAGACTCAACGAATATTTAGAAACAAATCCATGTTTTCAATGTTAATTTAGTAAATTAATTATAACAGATTCTCTGGAAAAGAGCGTGAATTAATTGTTAAACATCGAATTAAATGTAATTGAATCGGACGTGCAGCGTTCGAGAAGCGTGAAACAGACTGGAAGCTATTTAACGAAGGGCAAGAGCAATGAGAGGGAATTTCACGTCTTCCTGAAAATTAATGAGAATGCCGCTTACGACGTTTAGTGCTCGCACCTCGTTTCCACAATACGGCGACGGTGGCGCGGCCGAGCTGCCTGCTCCGCGACTAATGACTACTGCGCGCAACAACAAAAACATCTCCGTCTTCGTCGGGCGGCGCGACCGGCCGTCGCCCGTCTCCCTCGCACCGCACCCGGAGCGGCAACCACGCGCTTTTTTTTTTTTTTTTTTTTTTTTTTTTTTTTTTTTTTT
>NWSH02000613.1:6390198-6401635 GCA_002382865.2 Heliothis virescens | reverse complement strand
GGGGAGGGGGGCCTTGCAATAGCAGGGCATGGCTCTGGCTCTAAGGGGCCAGATTTCTTGGGCAACCACGCGCTTCAACCCGGATAAATTACATCCTATTAACTTCGTTCCGGTGCTCGATTTAAGCTTTAATGTCTCACACCGTAAGGATTGAAATTGCATAAGAACATTTATTTGATGTTAAATGTTTACCTTAGACTTTATTGCTTACATTATAAAGTCGATGTTGAATCGTAGCGGGTGTCAGTTAAGGCGTTCCGGTCTCCCGTGTGATTATTAATTTGCTGTCAAATAAAGGGGCCGCTCACTTGGGCGTGCGTGTCGGCACAAATTTCTGCCATACTTCGGAATCGGTGATTATTTTTTTGTTGCCTTGACTTTGGATTCGCAGACTGACAGACATTTTAGTGCACTATTATTTTAGGCTCGCATCATAGGTGGAATGGCCGACTGTGTTCTAATTAGACGTAGTCGATGGCGCTTCCAGATAACATTGTTCCTTTGATTTAATCTCTATGTGTGCGTGATGGAAAGATGGATAGACAAGTACATTATTTGATTTAACAGGATGAATTAAGAAGTCATTCTGTTCTCTTTAATTGCGTGAGAAGTAATTCGAAGGTGTGAGTTTTTTGTGATAGCGTCGGATAATTAAAATAAATATTGACACTTAGTAGTAATGAGCGGGAAATTATTAAATCACTACCTGGATGTGAACATAACGTAGTTATTAGTGGAAGTTGCGTAAAGCCAAAGTACATTATAATTGACAGTTATTACGAGTCGACCTATTGTACCTACTGTGCTGACGGTACCTAGGTTCCTATAATACGCAGATGTTTTTTACCATCGGGGGACAAAAACAAAGTCCCGTGGTCCCACATTCGCCTCCCATAGATTTTATCTCTCTCTGATCCAATTTGACCTCATTTTTATTCAAGTCACTACGGCTCAAACGTATGCTGGTACATTTCGGATGCATTAGGATTTTTTGTACGGAATGTATCTAAATATTATGAATGTTGATGTACAAAATATAGGTGTTTCTTTATGAAAAACCAGCTTATGTTTTTAGGACAGGTTCGAATACAAAGTGAATACTAACGTAGTGAAGTAATTGCCTTAGAGAGGTATAGTGTCCTAGTTCCTGCTTAACATGAAACATCCTACAATGAGAGACTTGGACAAGGCTCTGGTTTAGCTCTGTCACTAGCTAGAAGGACCACTTAGGCCGATATTTATAGCAATACTCTAGTCGTAGCATAGATTTGAAGCTCATTGATTGCTAAAATTGACTGTAATACTTGTGTCAACTCTAGTCTCCAAAACCGGCTTATCCATACGCCATATCGCCAAACGCAACATGTTCGCAACATTGGCTGGCAACTTTTTAGGGTTCCGTAGCCGAATGGCAAAAAACGGAACCCTTATAGATTCGTCATGTCTGTCTGTCTGTCTGTCTGTCTGTCTGTCTGTCTGTCTGTCCTGTCTGTCCGTAGTCACAGGCACTTTAATTTCCGAAACTATTAGAACTACATAGTCAACTTGGTAGGTAGATTGTATTATATTGACCGCTTTACGATTTTTATACAAAAATAAAAAAATAATAATATTAGAGGGGGGCTCTCCATACATGGAACTGAAAATAAAATATTTTTTTTTCATCAAACCTATTCTTGTGGGGTATCTATAGATAGGTCTTTAAAAATGAGATTGAGGTTTTTAAAACCATTTTTTCCCAAAGTCAATCGTTTCAAAGTAATACACTTTCAAAGTGCTAAAATTTGTGTCCCCCCCCCTGTAATTTCTAAACTACCAGAATGAAAAATCTAAAAAAAATATATGTTATAGATCTTAACAAAAACTATCAACCAAAATTGGTTTGAACAAGATACAGTCAGTGGTTTTTGAGATATAGCTCTTTTTCAGTAACCGCAAATTATAACTTTGTTATTCATATATTTGTATGAAAAACAAAGTTATTTTTTGTTGTCGAGAAAAGTTTGTGTTTTGGCTAATTTTAGGTAATAGGTAAGTTTATTTTTCATAAATAATGGAACGGAACCCTTCATGTGCGAGTCCGACTCGCACTTGGCCGGTTTTTTTAGTCCTAGTATCCACGCATTTACGCAAACGTAGCCGGGAGAAATAGTTAATGGTATTCCTTGTTCCCGTTCTACTTTTTTTTCAGACGGTCCTACTGAACAAATCTACAAACAATGAACTATGGAAGTGTATTTGATTAGAGCGAAGCTAGGGTGATAACCTTTGCAAGAACACCCACGCAGCTTTTCAACGAGATATGAAATTGCCCTTTAAAGGTGGAAACTCACTTATTTTAAGTAAATTAATACATTTCCCCCACATTATTTACAAAGGAAGGAAAAAGGTTGTGACTCAGCTGAAAGTTCCCGAACGACTCATTCAATTGTAGGACTGTTCCGAGACGTTTTGTTACATAATAATAAGTTGCTAATAACGTTTTATTTGATACTCATCCAAACTTTTTCAACTTCTTGCATCAAATCCTATTGAACCTCATGCTTGTTTCAAGAGAATCCCTTACATATTTTAGTTTTGGCAAAAACCACGAGTAGCATCCTAACATCAGGTAAACCATGTATTTTTTTCATTTTCAAATAATACGTACTTTCCATTTAGCTGGGAAGCTTTTAAGCTTATTACTTTTGTTTGGTCGAAATACTGGCATCAACGCTCAATTATTTTGTTTGGGTAATAGCTGCCAACAAACCTGTGTAACAAAGGTTTTGAAAAGACCAAAATATTTTTCAGTGGTCCTTGCATTGGCTGTAGCGTTATCTCTTCTTGTAAGCTTTGTCGTTATATTAGGTGTACAAATTAGTCCACGCATGCATGTAGTGTTGAATTATCACGGATGGATGAGGCTGCTCGTTCACCTGATTTAATCTCCTCATCTCTTGTGACACCCACAATTCGTACCTGCTGAACTAATTTCTTTTGTATCCTAGGTTAAAAAATATAATCAACTTTACGCAGCTCCTTTGATATTATACTTTTTACATCATTAGATTTTCTGAAGTCTGAATAAATATTGCTTTTTCATTTTTTGTAAAGGAGAGGAAAAGTGCTTCTGGGTGAAAGTATGAATATGAGAAAGGTTGTAAAGGTTGAGGCAAAGATAACATTGCACGCTATGCAGTCATAAATGAACAAGACAAAAGCTATTTCAAACATAAATAAATTTAAGCTTAGGATAATTTAATTACCATGAATAAAATCTGAAAGCATAATAAGCACATGTAAAATTGAACCAGAACGCTATCATTGCAATACTTAATTGTCTGGCGATGAGCGATTAATTAATTTATCAGTGAGTAATTATGTAACCATCGGTATCACGATATTAAACAGTTTAGCTGAATCGATAACTCGCTTGCCGACCACTGCGGTCCTACCGTATCTGTTTATGGATACACAAAGACAAAATATACCTAAATACATATCAACTTTTTAGTTGTGGTAAGAAGTAATACTGAGTTCTCCATCAAAACAATGTTCTACTAATGTCTCCTGCAATGAACATCGCATGACCCAAATGAAAGACAAACAGGATTAAATTATTATGAGGTAGAGCCGACTAGCGGCTTCACGCAAAGCATTAAGTAGTACCTGCATTAAATCCTTTCGCGACACTCATTGCAAGTCACTTGTATATGCGATGCATGATCTTCAATCTGATAAGTTAATTTAGAAGTCCTCAAAAGTAGATGTTAGGTTTAATTCTCGTGGTAATAGTTCTGTTAACGGTGTGTAAAATTTAACCAGTCGGTATAAACGGCCCCTGAATTCTGATGAAGTCCTTGGCAATAGTTGAAATGAAACGGCTCGGTCGGTCCTACATTGTTACAGTCTTTAGCCTGTCAAGACTTATTGTCACCACCTAAAGCCTCCTTACGTATATTAACGACGTTAATCTTGTTTGATCGGAATTTTATACTCCCTTGTAGGAGGCCTTTGTTAACATTCTAGCAGTAACTTCATGAGATAATCTGAGAGACTCTCTTATCCATTCTCATTGATGTCAGAAGAAAAGTCGAATAAAACTATGTTCACAATACGTAATATGAAAACTACAACGATGAGCATTTAAATGTGCTCGCGCCAGATAAGCTCAACGCAATAACAGTTCTGATAAGAAAACAGATCTCGGGAGCAATTGACACGAGCACAAACTATAATATTTCCATAAAAGCGCTAAGCTAGGATTTCCTGTTGCCACTGCAAGAAAATGTCGAGCACATAAAACATTGCAATAGTGCACCATGTAATAACGTGTTGCTAGCAGCTCGTATGTGAGCCATTGTAACCCTTTTTCAACTTAACGACTTGCGTCGCGTATCTACGTCTACTTTTTATACTTAACAGAAAAAACACGAGTGATTTCAAGCGTTCACAAAACTCATAAAACGTTGTTGACGGTTGAAGCAGATTAAACTATCGTAAAACCTCTTTACAGAAGTTAAAAGTCCTAAAGTACAAACAGTATGGAGATGTTATAACTTGCCGATTATACCATCTAGTTGTTGCCTTGGGAACCAGATACTGCAGACGAATTGGCAAGCACAAGCTTGGCATCTATATGTCGATATTAGTTCCAATGGATTTATTACTTAGGAAGCTGCGAATGCTGTACGAAATCGAACCTTATTTCTCCAGAGGAAAGCTCTGTTTGGATCATGACAGAAAACTTACTATGCACGTCTTATTCATAATGCTTTGTGACTAGACTAGTAAGTTGCAACACATAAACTACGTTTCATAAGACTTTTTGACGTCAACGTGCCGAAACACCCAAGTCGTCACAAATTAGACAATAATAATGCTTAATGAACTTATTGGTAACAGTAGTGCAATGTATAGGTATTGTGAGTTAAAACAAAAAGGTCAAACAGGCAAGGCCGTTGGAAAGGAACTTATCGCCGCTTGGTACGAAGTGAAGACGATGAAATTGCGATAAAACGTCAGCTTTTGGTCGAAAATTATTACCGTTTTAAATTGGGATCGGGTGGTGAATATTTCGGTTTGGTTTTCCATTTAGGGAAATTGCGTGATTATCATTTGATGAAAATTATTAATGATTTATTTCTCTTTTGTTACAGGTATGTAAACGTAGCAGAATATTATCATCAAAGAAACAGTAATAGTATCCAAGTTTACGTCCAGAGTTAGTAGCAGTATTAACGTCAGTTGTGGCTGTCGTACTATCATATTCCGTAGCCAATAAAATATGAAATAGTGTAAAACAGAATATACCGAAGGAGTATACTAGTCTGTCGGAAATTAGTCGCCGGGAGGGGTGGTGCGGGTGTTCAGATTCTGAGCTCCCATTCCACCCCCTCACTTTAATATCTCCCTGTGTAGGCTGGATCGTTGAATGCATACTGTGTCGAGACCAAGTTTCGTGCACAAGTGCATTTTCATAGTTGGATAAATAAATCAGTATGCAGGTATTAAAGCACGATAAAAAAAACAGTATTTTTATCCTCGAAATTCTAAAGATCGGCTAGACTAAAGAAGCGTCTGCACGATTATTATAAGTTTATTCAAGAGAGCAGACTTTTATCTAAATGGTATCTTAATTCAGTGGCTGGATTTTACCTAATAGAATGTACATTACTTTGAGCTAAAGGTAAGACTAAGAATTCTATCTACCGAATGAACGAAAACCTTGTCTTTCTAGCCTTCAGAAATTCTTCGCACACGTCCACGTTTATTAATCATTAGCTTCGGTACTTGACGAAAATATTACTATCATAAGATTACCTCCTAGATAGTCTTGTTTATAAATCCGTGTGCTTTGTTGGCATAACAAGACTATCTCGTGAACCTCGTCTAGTAAGAAGAAAAACGTGTTTACTTTTTATTCTGATAAGATACAATTCTTTGAAAGGCATTCATTGTTTCCTGTGGCCGTTTTATTATCTGGCACATTTGAATCATCTTAAACAATGTGAGGATACTATGCTTTCCTTAACCCTAGAGTACTACTCATGTTGCGACATACAAAGAAACTACTCATACGTCTGCGAGGCGCTTCGTATTGACTAACCTTGTTATTCAAAAACTATGGGTATGATTGATATGTTGTCACTGTTTCTATAATTGTGCATATTACTACAATTAAATAAAAACATAATTTTGTATTATATTTATATATTTTAACTATAAACTCATTAATGAAAAATCCTTAGGAATAAATTTTAGTAACCCAGATCATGAAACAGTATTGTCAATAAAAAATAAAAAAAACAACTTAATTTATATAATTCTTATGATAAATAGTTATTTATGAAGTAACTAACGAAATACATAACGTACAAAGAATATTTTAAATGCATTTGATACACAAATGAACTTGATGTTTACCGCAGATAGATTTTGGCACCTGGCGCACATCATTTTGGACATATTCTTCTTTTTAGATGTACAATATCTTCTTTTTTTGGTAGTTGTGGGTACTCATTTTTAACCGACTTCCCAAAAAGAAGGAAATTCTCAATTCGACCGCGTACATATGTACATATACAATATGTTATGTTTACCCCGTCGGACTCATAAGGGTAATTTAGGTTAAGCAATCACAAGACCAAATAAATTTGAAAACTTTATAGATTCGTCATAGCAACAATAATAATGAATTTTGAAAAACCATTTTTTTCCCCAAATATGCTACAATTTCCCCTAAATCAGGCAAATTTAAAAAAAGCGACAACACCGATTTCTGTGGTATTTGATTTATTAGTGTAGCGGTTATTGTGTTTTTAACTTTGAGGTATGCCGACAGCCTTCTCAAAGGCGCACCGCGCGTCCTCAAAGGCGCGCCGCCGCCCGCGGCACGTGTATCATAAATCAGTAGACAATTTACTAGAGACGTACTTTTTTGCGATATATCGATTTTATTATCGATATGTGTCATTATTGTGTTGAATGTTGACTTGAATAGTTTACATGAAGTAGAGTAATTACACATAATAACGAACTGGCTTATGATACGAAGTTGGTGAAATTGATACAATCCCGGCAAAAATAAACTTATCCAAAAAGGGTTAAACACGAATTAATATTACAAAGTAGACGCATCGTTATCGTACTAATTATTTCATTATTAATTTAACAATTCGTTGGCACTGTTAAATTAATAATAATTTGACAATCACACCTATGATACGAAATATTTTTGACTTGAATCGATATCGACATCGACATTTAAAATTTGAATAATATTTAAAGAGTTACGTCTCTACTCTCTAGTCAAAGGCACCGCCGGCTATTGTATTTTAAATTTATTTGGGTTCATGACCTTACGAAGTCATTACCCGGAAGACGATGACCCTTGAACCGTATTGCCATATGATTTTTGTAATTTTATGAATTATTTTTAAAGTTTTTTGAGGGGTAATTTTTGTTTACTAGTGTATAGACGAGGTAGTCATAAATGGAATCGTATCTGGGTCAGGAACAATACCTTCATGGGACAGACGGGGTTTTCTTTACATATTGTATATACAATATATAAATCAAATACCACAGAAATCGGTGTTGTCGCTTTTTTTAAATTTGCCTGATTTAGGGGAAATTGTAGCATATTTGGGGAAAAAAATGGTTTTTCAAAATTCATTATTATTGTTGCTATGACGAATCTATAAAGTTTTCAAATTTATTTGGTCTTGTGATTGCTTAACCTAAATTACCCTTATGAGTCCGACGGGGTAAACATAACATATTGTATATTTTATATGTGTGTTCCCGTACATTTTCGTCGTTTATGAACAGATTTTGAAAAATATTTCTCTGTATGAAAAGGTATGCTACCAGGGTGGTCCCGTGGCCAACACTTCAGGTATAGTCACTAAAAAGCGAAAAAAATTTTTTTTTACAAAAATCGGGGTATAAGTCGGTAGCAAAATAAATATACTTAGCTGCATACACCAAACACTGACTTCTAAATCGGTGCACCTATATATATATATAAATATGATAGATATATATATGTATACACCTAGATTTTATAGAAGCCGGTTTTATTTTTTGAAAAAGAAATTCAACAGAAGAGTTATTGAAAGGATTTTTCAGGAGGACTTCGATAATGTTCCGGCTACTGCGTTTCACCGTTATCCTATCTATTATGGCCACTTTCTTCTAGCTAACTAGCCATCATATCAACAGTATCTCTTTTATTGCTAGTCATGATGTTGAAAATTCAAAATATACCTTGAAAAAATATAAAACGCACTTGTAGTAACTAATAATTCAAAAAGAAACACTAACAAAATAATTCGCAAAACTTACACAGAAGCTACTCATACGTCTTTGGAGCGCCAAGGGTAGTTATATAAAGAAAACTAGTACAGTTACCGTAACACAAATACGGTCCTGCGATATATCCTGCCGATGACTGAGATGTCCTGGAACGTCAATACTTTACGCGCGAAGGATAAAAAGATAGAGCAATTTATCTAAAACGCTGGCGCCTCTGAGGCGTAGAGTAGTATTCTAGGGTTAAATCGATGTCGGAAATTACAAATCTAATTGCAATAATTATGAAGTTGTGCAAACTACCTATCTATATTCTAAATCTATACTAATATTATAAAGCTGAAGAGTTTGTTTGTTTGTTTGTATGTTTGTTTGTTTGTTTGAACGCGCTAATCTCAGGAACTACTGGTCCGATTTGCAAAATTCTTACAGTGTTAGATAGCCCATTTATCGAGTAAGGCTATAGGCTACTTTTTATCCGGGTGCGCCGAGCCCACCACACAGTGCAGCACCACACTGCAGTTCCACCACAGCCCACCGGACGCGGGTGAAACCGCTGGCAGAAGCTAGTTTATTATAAAGAACATATTCTACTCTGTCAGATAGAACTCAAAACATGATTTATAACATTAAATATCTATCAAAACTAAATCTATTAAACGTCTAGAACCTCGAATGGACTTTAATAAAACTTTCAGGATTTTCAAAAGTTTACAGAGAAAATAAGTTAAGTTCAAGAGTGTATTTGCAAAAAAGGTATAGCGGTTCGCGTGGATTTATTTTGTCTAGACCGATATGACTTGTGAATTTTCGATTATGATGAATACCTATACATATTGTCTTCGCGAGATTACGCTAGCTTGGTTAAGATTACATAGATTGAGGTCTCGCTCTGCCTCGTGTGGTCTAAGCAGTAAGCCACCTTATCTCTTAATTCACGAGATGTGGCTACAAAGCCTATAACTAAGCGGAGAGGTCCAAATGATTGATAGGTTTTAGTTATGTAGCAAAACTTTTCAATTTACTTGAATCATCGAATAAGTATCCCTTAGTAAATGAATTAATTTGACCTTTCTTCTGTCTTCTTTTTATGGGATCCCCAAGGAGGTCTCAATTTAGTAATACTGAAACTAAATGTCTTTATATTTTACTTAATCCGAAGGAAAATATATCTTTCAACTTTTATTACAACTGGACAGGACTACATAAAAGGAACAACATCGTTTAATTGTGAAAAAATAAACTGTAAAAATATGCCAGAACAAATGTGGACGATGGAAACTAGACAAGTAATTCGTCCTGTAACGCTAATATTTGGTTAATATTTATTGGATAATCTTTCTTTACAAGTGGCCACGTCCTCAACTGCAGTGTCGTGGCTGACGATCTGTGGGGCATTCCACAAACTACGGGGAATTTTAAGCTTATTGAGAAATTTGCACCCGGACCTCTGATGGGGGATTTTCGAATAATAAAGCCCACGGCTGCAGGTGTTTTGATAATGCCAACTTTTGTATTAAAATATGCATATTTGATTACATACATTTTCCTTATGTGGTCATGTACAAAAATAACTATGCGAAACACTAAACATAATTCTATAAATACGTATAAACAATAGAATAGTATTGATAGAATTATTAGTAAACGTTTCTGAGAACAGTGACGTCACAATTTCAACTGAGACCTCGTGTTCCATTGAGCGGGATAAAATTAAACTTATTTAATGTTTAGAGAGAGAGCATTGATTAAAGAAAATTAAGGATACATTTTAATATCTGGTTGCTTCCAAAGATACTGCCCACGCTTGGCACCTACGCAACCGAGGAAGATTTGTGATGTGGTGGCTCAGCTCCTATTAATGATAGTAAACTTAGACGAAGTTTTATAAACACTAATAGAACCACGTATTAATAGAAAATCAATTATAGGGAGATATGAAAAATCAATAGATGAGTCTTCATGATCTTGTGAATCTGACAGGTTCAATAATGATACGCGAACATGAAGAAATAACAGGACATTTAAAAATCACCTAGATATGACAAGAGTATTATAAGCAACAATTAGACTAATTCAACACTTTGATAGTATAGTTCTCAATTACAAAACGAACCACTGACAACGATAAAGTGTAATTAATATACAACTTTACAATTCTAAACAGTACATAACCGTACATAAAGCAAGCTATGTCAAAATGCGTTTAATGAAAGAATGCCCACAGTCTGGCAAGTTTCTCGGAAAGGCTTAAGTTCTGTGTTAGAATCTCGGTCGGTATATCGCGGGATCTCGAGCTCATTCGAAGCATCGGCCACATTACGAGTTCTGGGTAGACGATGGCGACACTCTCACGATACATAAATCAACTAGCTTTCAAATAACGTGTCCTTTTATTATAAGGATTTATACACCTATTTGATTCTTGAAGCTTTATCAAATTAACTTCTTCAGAAATACATGTTGAACCACTACCACAGAATAATAAGTACAAGTACAGAAGATCCACTTCCCGTAACAATTCATAGAAATAGAGACTCTTGATACTAAGCAATAAAGTTCAATTCAGCTCGCATAAGCGCTCAGTACCTATCGAGATATTCACCTAAGTATTGCCACTCTCTTCTAACGCTTAGCTCTGTCGCTGTCTGGCGCCGAGTGACGCGATACCTATGTCGCTAGGGTTGTCGGCTCGCCGATGCGTTGCTACCTACTACTATAATATTCATCGTCTATCTATCTAACTATTTGACCACCTATTCTATCTTACGTTTGATGCGTATGATTGATTACTCAGTCAATTAAGTAGATACTAAAACGAATTTTACAGTCTCTCATTTGTAATAAAAAAATGAAAACAAACCTTTACTCAACTCAAGTAGAAAGATACTCATTATACAGAAAAGTTACTTATATCATACAGAAAAGTTGTGGAACAAAAACATCAAAAAATCTGGTTTGTTTACATTTTTACTATTCTTAATTCTTAATTAATTCTAATCTCCTAACGCGTTGACCTATTTATATGATTCAAACGGATAAAATAGTTTTAGACTTAGGCCTTTCATTTGACACCTTAATCGTTAAAATATATCAACAAACAAAAAGTCACATTTTCAAGTTGCTCTCGTAATTATAA
>NWSH02000613.1:6281011-6377954 GCA_002382865.2 Heliothis virescens | reverse complement strand
TCGAACACTGCTTATTCCTAACTATGCGCTCGCGGCGCGCGGATGATGCCCGTCGCGAACACTTATGCTCGTTGTTATCTTTCATTCTCTTCGTTTTAAAATTATAGTTAAAATGTTTACCTGGCTTACTGGTGCTCTTAAACGGTTTCCACAAAATAGTGTTCATTAGTATTGTTACTTTTGCTCGTGGCTAATAATTGCACGATCATTCTTTTAGGGAAATCATATCATAAAGAGTTCGGTGCTTTGGAAGGCATATTTGTCATTTAAACGTCTTTGGCACTCCATACGGATAGAAAGTCTAACAATCAGTCTTACCTTAGTAAGGGTTTTTGGTAACCTGGGTTCCTTGGTTGACGCAATCAGATAGGCAATCACTCCAAGTAAAATACTAATACTCAGCAAGATCTGATTACATTGGAAGCAGATCCCAACATAGTAGAGAAAAGGCTAACCAGATGATGAGTGTTGTTATTTTGTTTATTAATACCGCTATTATTTTGACACAAACCACCGCCTTGTTAATTTAAATTATTAATTCCACGTTTCGCAATTCCAGTGTTATATAGGTCGGCATTAAGGAATCAACAGGTTTACATTAGTGGTGTACGTCAGGATAGCAGTAGACAGCAGTTGATTAATCTAGACCCGTGCCGTAGAATATAGCGTCCTATGTAATAGAGATGTGCCTGTCTAATAGCTCATGTTTATGTTGAATTGAGCTGAACAGCTGTAGGTACACGTATCAAGTCTAGACGTATATTCATTGCAACGTTATTAAAACAACTTGTTTTATTTTGTTACGCTGAGTGGGGAGGTTGATTCGCTACAAACTTCCAAGAGCATTTTAAGGTTCTGTAGACAAATACTATGAATGCAAGTTATATTGGCAGCGTCTGTGTTTTGTTAAAAGACTAGATTGAAGTCTTTTGTTACAAACTGTTTCGCAGCAAACTACCATATTTCAGTCGTCATTGTTTATCATAAACGTGCTCTATCAAGATGTTTAAAAATTGAAATTCTCATTGCGTTTCATTTAGTTCCAATTACGAAGTACTGAATGAACTGCCAGTATTACGTGACATTCTTTAGTATAAACATAACTCGTGAGTATTATCATAGCGGCAATATCGAATTACAGTGCAATATAATGTACATACGTGCTCGGGCTGCCTTGCCTCCGAACAGTGCTGAATAGAACGGAGAATAAAAACAAGCGAACGTTTGAAAAGTCGTCTCATATGAAATATCATCTCGTTCCTCGTCCTGTCACAATATGGACAAAGGACAGTAGTTCAGTATTGAAAGACTGGGATACTACGAATTATGGTGAATGATCAGGCTTCATACACGTACTTGTTATATAAGTATAGGATTTTATCGACGCTAATGCGGTTAAAGTGGGTCGTTCGCTGAGCTGCTGTCGGCGAACAGTTTGTATTGTGAATTATACTACTATTCACAGCAATAACTTAATCGTTTGGTTGTCAACTCTGTTTACCTATATTGTTATTTGTCAATTTGTTCATACATTTGTTACTTTACTATCTACAAATACTTAAAATTATCAATAGTGTGTGTAATAATTAACAGGTAATTTGTATTATTGAGAAAGCAAGAGTGACTTATTATAAGAAAACTTCCAGAAGGCTACACAATGTCACCGTAAGCGGAAGTGTTGTATGCAATAAATTTACTAAAATGCCGTTTAATAAATTGCTTGTCGCAAATAAACGCGCGTCATCGAGCAGTAAACCCAGTAGTTAAAAAACTTTAAATCATGACAAACATTTCATCAAAATGTTTACGTTAGATAGCAGTGCGGCCGAAGTCTCGAACCCAATCCTGTCTCCCGTGACTGCCGTCAGGTATTTCAATTATCCGGCGTTCTGTTGGACGCGATGCCAGCCCAGCCGCGCGCTCTAAAGAATCGATTGCGGGACATTCCTCTTTCGAATCTCGCCCTTGTCACCCTAGTCATGCATCGGCGGAAACTACCCGACTTTGTGTGCGCTCACACTAATGCGTTTTGTGCTATTCCGTTACTGCGATCGCTATACTATGACGTGAATGCGGACTCAGGTGACGTTCGCTTCTGATTAAGTTTACTCCTTCAACTGCATGGATAAAACCATTTTACACAAAGGTGGACCCGAAAACATGGGATAGAGTGTGACAACTGTTCCACATTGCAGAAAATAGGTCGTGTAACGCAACATTACTTATTCAACAAAATTTCACGCGAAAACCTGACACTGATAAAGCAACAAGTCCCTTTTTACCGCATTTGTGGCGACGTTTTGTCGACGCCTCGCCACCTTCTAGTCTAGGGGGTCGGAGATTGGAGACGAGGACGATCGGCTGATGGGAAAGGCGGGAGGGGGAGGCCTCAGCGGGGGAGGGGTACCGACATGTCGCGCACTCTCACCGCCATAATTATTTCATACTTTGCATTTCGCGTTCCGGACAGGGAAACAATCGGCAACGACGTATTTTTCCGTCTGGCTAGATGGGGTTGAAAAGCATTTTTTTCTCCTTCGCTTTCGATAAATGCAAGCCCCTGATGCGTTTTTGTTCTTGTTCTATATCGCGGGTACATTACAAAGATATCTATCCATCTGTCTGCTGCATCAGGGTAAATTATTACGACATTTCTATTCCGTGATGAATATTGTAGCACTAATAAATGAAACTTATTGAACAGAGTAACATGACGATAAAATCGTAACATAGTCAATGAGTAGTGTTGTGGAATAAGTGATTGACCAGTTTAGCGGGATCAATTTCATATATTGAGTGTATTGGAGCGGTTGACCGCCCAACTTAATTTGTTACGGAGACTTTGTTTACTGGGGCACACTCTGCGTGTGTAGCTATTTCGTAAAGCTTGATTTTGACATTGAATCTGGGCGTGACCACTAAACTGTGCACGTTTATGTAGATATTCATTTAATTAGAGATATACACGTAGTAAGTGCTATCGGAAACAATAAAGCTTATCAACAAGATTGCCAATATCGCCACGATAAAACAGATAAGTGTTATCGGTATATGCTACAAAGATTTACAGCGTGTCGATTTGTATGTGGTAATAGATATCGATTGGTTTATATTCTGTTCATGCTCATATCGATCTGCAAAATAAAACTAGTGCTTTCAGTTATTAATAGTATTCCCAATGGAGTACCATTCATTGGAGCCCTGTACAAGTGGCAAGAAAGGGTGTAAATACACCGTCATATTTATTACTGATTTACACGAATATGTGAGACGCAGTATCAACAAAACATTGGCAAAACACCGTATATTTTTACCGAACCACATGTCATGTATAAATAAACTACTCCGGCCATTTAAACGCACCATGTCTGAAATGAAGCAAGTTTATAAACAGAGCGAGACATTGCCTTGAAATTCGCGTTAATACATTCGGAAACGTTTCGTTTAAACGTCGCGAGCGCGCCGCCAAGATAACGAGCGAAGCGATAAGGCCCGATGAATGTTTGGGACTCGCCAACCGCTAATGATATTGCGAATTTTACATCAACAATTGATTATAGCACATTCTCTGCTCTTACTTACTTTTTTCGAACGCCTAATAATTCCATTTCGTTGGACTATTATTCTGTTACATTTACCTGTAATAAAATATAGATTTTGATAAAGGTCAGCTTTGGGTGTGATGAGAAGTTTAATATTCTAACATGTAATGAGAGTAATAGCCGTTTAGGTCAGGTTTTTTGATCCATCAGTCCTTAGAACCTCCTTAACGATGCCTTTTTCAAAACCCTTTATGGGTTGATTATTAGTTCCCCCGGCAGCACAGAAAACTTTTTCAATCGCATTTATTATCAGAGTTAATACTACAAAAGTCTATACTTCTAAAATAAAAGTTAAAGACCAGTGTTGTAGAAAAAGGGGTTTGCCCGTGCAAGTTTGTCTCAAGGTACACAGTTTTATAGACACGATGCAGCGGAGATTTCATTCTCATTATATTGCACACTTTATAACAAGAAAGGTGCATTTCCTTCAGCCTTGAAGCAGTAGTTAAACTACTTTCATACTTACAAACTTATTAGTATTATAACGCGGTTAAAGGGCTTTCCACTATCAATCTCTATGCGTTGTTAATATTAAGCTGGAAGCTCACAGAACGCGATTCCGCTATTGACTCGGATTTCGCATAGAACCTGCCATTCAATCTGCAATTTTAATGCAAATTCTCAATACACGAGCAGGATTCGTGCTCCGAGGAATTTAGCTGCCACAGGCATTCATGCTATGAAATGTTTCGTGAATAGTCTCTTTGTCTTTGGGTTGAATAAATAGTATTGGCATCATCTGCCAAAACGCAAAGATGGAAACAGCTCGAATAATCAGTTTATAAATTCATTCAGTCAAGAAATGTCCGTTGTNCGTGCTCCGAGGAATTTAGCTGCCACAGGCATTCATGCTATGAAATGTTTCGTGAATAGTCTCTTTGTCTTTGGGTTGAATAAATAGTATTGGCATCATCTGCCAAAACGCAAAGATGGAAACAGCTCGAATAATCAGTTTATAAATTCATTCAGTCAAGAAATGTCCGTTGTTAGTGATAGCAGATTTTTTTGGATTATATCTAATGTAATTGAAAATGTACACTCTAAGTAAGAGAATCTTTCGCAGTTCGTGTGCCAGCAGTCTTACTTAAATGCCATTTGATTTCCAACGAGCTGTTGTTTATGTATTCAGTGTAAATAGACAGCTCCACGTGTTGGTGGGCTACTCGATGTAATTACATTACTGAGAACTACATTCAGTATCGTTCCTTACCAGAGTGCCAATTTCCGAAGCGGTTGGTCGTTTGCGTGCATATTTAACCAGGAAGGCTTGGCCGGGGTGAAATCCACCTCTTGTTTTCATACNTGCCACAGGCATTCATGCTATGAAATGTTTCGTGAATAGTCTCTTTGTCTTTGGGTTGAATAAATAGTATTGGCATCATCTGCCAAAACGCAAAGATGGAAACAGCTCGAATAATCAGTTTATAAATTCATTCAGTCAAGAAATGTCCGTTGTTAGTGATAGCAGATTTTTTTGGATTATATCTAATGTAATTGAAAATGTACACTCTAAGTAAGATGGAGTTGGAACAATCTCGAATTTGACCTATCAAAAGCTCTTTGTGTACAAACTGTGAGCGTTGGACGGGATTGGGAGTTGCGGTTTTACTCTCATTTAGTTTCGAATAATGGTTCTGATTTCTAACAGTATCACTTACGCTTTGGTCCTTTATTGGTCCTTTTGGCCAAAATTCTTGGAATTTAATGAAATTTTGATAGCGCCATTTTTGCTGGAAAAATATTCAATTGCTTCAAGCAAATAAATTTTTGGCCATCTAATCAAAAAGCTATTTACGTTTATTGTCATTACTATCACAAATCTTCAGAATTCCCTAGCTATAAATATCACGGTGAAACAAGAAATGGGCCGTCCGTACGTTGACAATAAAACACTAAACGATGCTCACAGGTGACACATATTAAGAGGCGTTAAGTGTTAGTTCTTTTAATATTCTGCTAGGCTTGTAGTAACAAGCTCAGTACGATTAATCAAAGCTGGTTAGTCTGAAAAGCTAAGTTTCTTTACCAAGCGCGTTAAGTAAATCTACAATTTTAATTTTCCGTCCAGAATCAATCTTGTGAAGCTTACGGATTATTTAGTGAGTAACCTAAGAAAGACCAGGGTAGAAAGTGGCGTGCAATCCACGAATGTGGTTCCCTGTGCGGCCCTAAAGTTTCCTCTCCCCTCCCCCGGGATGATCCGCCTAGTTCCGCCACGGACGTCGCAGGCGCGCTCCGCTTGTCACGCCAAATTTGGGTCACAACGAATTAGTTATCCGTGTGCAATTCACTTAATGGTCAGTATAGTACTATTTTCAGTTACCACATAGCTTGCTCCCTGCTATTTGAACGTGACTAATAATTGGTCGCGATGGAATAGTTTCGCTGGAGACCGTACCTACCAGTATGTGCTAATTGGTGTCAGTGTTTATTTTTGTACAAACTTGCCGTATAGTAATAAACTGAACGTAGCGAATGCCGCGTTAATTAGAAGCTTTGATGCTGATTGAAACGCAATTGGTTGTACGTTTCGCTGGTGCTCATTATAATAAATTCAAATGTTTTGTTTACTTCTACAAATGTTTTGCGAAGCACCAAAGATGAACTTATACAGTCCTCACGTCATGGGTCTTTGATGAAGTCGGGCGCAAAAATCACAATAAACCATCCATCACGAGAAACATATGTACTACAAAATGTAGAGACACACTGCCGAATGGAAGAAAGCCGACGCTGACCATTTGCCAGGCTTGAAACCGAGCTTAAAACCGCAAACAATACTACACTAGACCTAAAGGCTAAGTGTAAACCGATAAAATCCAGTAATACAAAATGTGTCATCCACATTAACGTGAGGGTTCTGTAAAAGACTCCAACACAACCACGATACGGTACACATTCGGTGGATCGTCAAAATATCAACATTATTCGATTTGACTAATACTTTGCGGGCATAGCACGTTGTCAAGCGACTTTTTGTCTTGGTGTGTTGAGACAAGATTCAGATTGGATTAACGAGGCGGGCAGCGTGGGACAATAAAAATTACGGCCGGTGTTTTGCGCCGGGCGCGCGCTCACTTCGATGAGTGATATTCTCCGCTAATACTTCTTTGTTGGTGATTTTCAGAGGCGTGGCAACATTTTTGCTGTGCAAAGAAAAGATTTCAATGATTTGTTATTTTATTAACAAAATACAATGTTTTATAAACCCGGAAAAACATGGAATGTTTTCCACACAAAGGACCAAAAATCTTCAGCGCTCGCCTCGAAGGACCAAAAGCTAATGAACAATCATTGCACTGCTACTTTTAATATTTTAATTTTAGTTCAAATGGTCTTGATATTAATTGAAAGGAAGTTAACAAAAACGGTCATTAACATAACAATAGTTTAGACGGTGAGGTTATTAAAAATCAGTTTGACAGGCCTTTAATTGATAAAGCGATATCTTATGGAATCAGTGATGTGTCGTTCGTCACCGGGGCATCGGCTTGGGTATTCGGTACGTTTACAGTATAATAGGGAGCATTAGTCCGATCCACTTTTGACATCATTATCTGTGTAGTCGACTCACGATAACCTGCGAGAGCGTCGTCGGTCGGTCCCGCCCCGCGTCGAACGGCAGTCGCGCGCGTCCTCGCCTGCCGTTTGGTCGTGTACGCGTTGTGCGGCGCATGCCATACCTCAGATACCTCATAAAAGGTACTCGGGGAACTCGCTTTTGGCGGGTTTTCGCACGGACGTGAGCGGCGATCGTGATGCGCTTTGCATTCGGACACGGAATGCGTGCGTGTTGTCAGCGCGCTCGGCCTCTCTGTGTGTTTGTGCGTCACAGTGAAATCTGTGGCGGGTACCACCAGTGATCACTTGGATTGCAGTGTTGGATCGTAGGATTGACTTTGACGACGCAACCGCATCAGCTTATTGTAAGACTCCGACGGATGTTATGTCCATGATGTTGACTCATGCATGACGCACTTGATTGCTGGAACTGGGAATTTATGATTTATGATACCTTTACAAAACTTAACAATTATCGAGTAGCAATTTGTCTGTATGGGTGGAAAGTGCTTTGTTTATGTTACTCGTTCAACTTAAATGTTGAAATTAAATTGTGTTTGAGTTTTTATTACAGTCACGCTCTTGAAGTCAATGACGAGGTTAACACTGTATACTTTTAATTTATGTAGTCATAAAATCTTATACATTGTTATATTTTATGTCTTTACCATTTATTATTACGTACTTATTTGGTAGCTTCCTAAAATCTACGTAGTAAAATTTTCCATGTTATTATAGCTGCATAATAAATCATCGGCATCAGTACTGATGTTGATCGATAATTAAAGTTATCTACCACAAGCAGTTCACCTAAATATGAGTTAATTGCAACAAATGGAATTAGTACATTTACCCATTAGTTAATTCTGGTACCTATGGTATACAGTTGGCGTTTATTATCTACTTTAGTTCCACACGTAGCCGCAGTGTCGCTTTATGACATTACCTGTTTCATATTCATAAACAATTTGTAGACTGCGTCAATTATATTATTTAACGTAAAACTGGACAAATACAATCATCAATGCCAGACAACGTAATTCTTATGAATTATACATTTAAGAAACGTTTTTATTTCACAATAAACAACGCTCTTTGGGTTATTCTCATTTTGATCCACGAAGTATTCCCAAAGTCACCCACGACAAAAATATTAAATTAAAATAAGAATTAAATCGTTTCCCAATTTGCCCCACGACCTTAAAATTGAAAAAGAATTTTGTATTTTCGAAAACAAATAATACAATGGGTTAGTTCTCAAATTGCTCCACACATTTTCGTCAAAGCATTTTAAAAATAAATATTATATTTGGACAGCATTTTGTCAGTACAGTCAGCAGGAAAATCACTTTTAAATCATGTGCGTTAGGAATAATAAATCAAACAGTGCAGTGATTTTCAATAACTTGTTATATTTGATTTAGTTATTTTGATCACGATAGTAATCAAAATATAATCAATTATAAACATAAAAAATTAACACTTTTTTATTAAAAATAGATAATACAAAAATCTGTCTTTTCTAATTACACATTCTGTCGATATGCTGAAGAAAAACAGTTTGTGCATAACTAAGTGATAACATTTAAGCAATAATCTCCTTAGACTTCTGCCATCCTGGTACTTGTCGTAACAAATAATGATCCAATTTCAACCCTTTATATTTATTTGTGACCATTATTTCGCTAAGGTAAGTCGCCTTATACATCTACTTCCAATTCAGTTATGATTCCCTAGTACTTATAGTTGAATGTCCATCGATATTTAATACGAAACCTTTATGCTGATCTTAATGTTTCATCGTATATGCGTTTAAAAGAATAAACCACTTATCCTTATTCAGTTGTCACGATGCATAACATTTTTATACCGACTGTACCTCAGCAAGATGTTATGGAAGAAAATGAAACTTTAATATTTTAATATTTCGTTGCTTTTTACGTGGGGAACATTGAGACATAAAAATATTTAAAATAATTTTCTATTTAAATTATTCGTGGAGCAAAATGAAACTTAAAGTACCTTTTTACTGTAATATTTATTTATAAATAGAAAAGCCGTGGATGCATTTGGGAATCGATGTTCGTGTTTCAAAAGTTTGCTAAACAAAAGAATGGAGCAAAATGCAAACAACCCGCTCTTTCCTCCTATTGTATACAATTTTGAAATGTCTTCATATTACTTTTGACATTTTCATTGTCAACAATTAAGTATGAACGTTAAGGAAACAAAATCTTTGAACTTAACAATTTATGCAAAAAAAGTATTTGATTTAATAAAATATTGGGACTTCAATATTAATATTTAAAGAGTTAGATCTGTATACTCATAATTCCTGTAACATAGAAGACAATATACACAAAAGAACTACGAATATAAAAGACAAAATGATTCCCATAACTCTGTTCTTAGTATAAACATTGGGAATACTTAAAATAATAAATCTCAAATAATATTTGAATAACATACAATTATTCATAACTTTACTATGAACAATGTAAAGATCCTTTATTCGGCCAAAACTGAATATTAAGAGAGGGTGTAATCTAAACGAGCCCGTGGTCAGTGCGCGAGACACTTATCTTTAGATAAACTGAGCCCTTCCCACGGGGACCAAGAGGGTCCCTAACGTCTCAAGGGTTATCTTCAATAGTCTTGTAAAAGCTGAATAACTATCCACCAGAATGTGCTCCCTTTACAACATTATTTATTCTACTAGTTCACGGTTCACTTCTAATGTATCAAGGAATTGTATTTGTTGCCACCAAGTTTGAACAAAATCTCAATTGGTAGTTTTGGATGAACAAATACATAGTTGGCACTTCATTGTCTGTTCGGAGATTGTTTCGCTCTCCGCGAATCATAGTGACAGACTGACCACACTATGACCTCGACTTCAAACTGGGTTAATGTTTCTCAAATATAGGACACTCAGTATTTGGCTCGTATAGAAAATAAACTACTTTTAAAACGTTGAAATATTTGCGGTCATGGCCTTAGCGGACATTCCAAGCTGTGTAATAGTTATGCACCCGCATGTCGGTATTCGGCATTACCTGTTCTCTTCAGGATTTGACCATCTGTTCTATTGTTATTCAAATCAAGCTAGAACTTCACGTTCCTCAAAAAGAATAGCTTTGACAAACTATGATTTCCCACGCCTGTCCGAGTAAGGGTCGTTTGAATGAGTATCTATAAAGTAAATGTAAATTTTGTGATGCTCGCATAATTTTATAGTTACAATTAAAGCTTCACGGTCATCCAAATGACACGAAGGTTCATTAGCATAAACTAATTTCTCACGGATGACTTGTACATCCGTATAGATACGAATGTACTGGTGTGCATGCCGTTATCCATAAACACACCATTTCCCCAAGTAGGGGTGGTAGGTCCAGCGTGCCCTTAGCGCGGCGGGACGCAGATCAATCACAGGAGAAAACACCCGCGTAATGGCTCCTCATGACCCTTGGCGAAAAAATACCCGCCACATCCTATTTACCCGATGTTCGTTAAATAAGGCAAAAAGTATCCACCACGCTGCCTCCCAATTAATCATCTGACCGGGACGCAATTCCTGTAATCACCGTTTCTTTAAATTAAGATTATCCGGACGTCCCGCAGAATGTGATTCATTACCGCTTAATATCTCTCTTCTGACAGACTAGAGCTCTGTATAAATGAAAAGAAACTTCGACACCCTTAAAAGGAAAAAGCTATTTTTCATTAGGTGCCGCAATAAGTAACATTTGCCTATTATTCTCCAATTCCATTACAGGCACGAAATATTACGACGGTCTCATGTATCTAATTAAGTTTGTAATTAGCAATTTCTGCAAGGTCAGATAAGCTTTGACAAGGTAACATTAGAGTAAGCGGTGATTGCCATATTATCATGTGTATAAACTACGTCCATTAGATCGTGTGACTTATTGAAAATATTATTTCTGAAGTTTTCCTGTCATACACCATTTTCCTTAATAAAAGTAAGTTAAATGGCGTCAGGGTAATTAAAATGAATAATCGACGATAACGGTTAGTCGGAATTTGCTTCTTCTCGGTTCCTTTAACTATTTGACCTGTAAATTGACTTTTATAATTTGTTAGAAATTGTTAGCGCTATCTAATGAGTTTCCAGCAGTTGTTAATTGTTACGAATATCAATCGATTACAGCAATCAAGTGTTACATGACAACAATCGATAAAATCACAATGGACCCGTGCTGATACATTTGGGGCAACTAATCATTTTGTATCGCAGTAACCAAACTATCAGTGTGAATTGATGGATATAACTTTCAATCAAAAATGTTCGTACGTGGAGTGGATTAATTGATAACATTGTGTTGTGTAAAGCAGTGTAATAAAATACAATCAGTATAGATAAGTGTGCAGCAGACATTGCTGGTATGCATATGTGCTATGAGCGGCCTGGCCTGGTCACCGCCCTGAACGGAGGCGTTGGGTAAGACATCTTACAAACAATATACTTTGGAACTTATACTACTACAAGCTAATTACTTATTGTTATAAAGTTACTAAAACTAATTTCGTTAAAGGCGCTGTACCTAATAGGTAATCGTGTTGGAATATCTAATGTGTAAAGTTTAACATACAAACAAATACACACTGTGGGGTCGCCAACGGTCGACAATTTTGTACATTTTTTAATTTCCTGCGAACTCGTCGTGTTGTCGTTATTTATGACTTGTTAGGAAGCCCTAACTGTGCTTATGTGCCAGTTATATTTCATGCAAGTTATTTGGTTAACTTGCTTTTGTTATATGATCGTTTAGTTTTGCGAGTTCTAACTAAATGGGGAGCCATACAATAATTTCAATCAAGCCATTTCAAATTCATAAATTATGTTCATTAAGTCAAGGGCAATTACTTCGCAATCCCAGATAAAAAGGAGCCTTCATAAGTGGGCCATCTAACACCGAAAAATATTTTCAGTAGAAATACCCATACAATTTACAAGAGGAATAGTATGCATGTCTCTAACGCATTAAGTAAAGATACGGCTTGATATACCTGTATCGTGCGATAAGTACTACGGAATCAATTAAGCGAAATTCAAATAGGCCAGCTTTAGCACAGTGATGCTTTTGCGGAGTTAACTAAGTTTTTACTTGCAGCATAATCTGAGGTAGATACATCGTAACAATTTGACCTTTAGTTCATTGAGGACGTATATTAATTTGAATTTTGATGCACGAAGAAACTGTGGCTGGAATGTTAACGATGTAATTAACGACGTGTAAGATAGATGGATGTACTGTTTACTCATTTTTCTTTTCTCCATTTTGCCTTCGACTGAATAATGTTCTATCACGTCCCGTTTTCTCTTCAGGCGTACAACTCCACGAGTATTTCCTAATGAAGCCACCTACGAAAATTTCCATCTTTTGAACTTGAAACGACAGCCATGTTTATTTTTAAATATAATATTATAAAGCTTTTATTAAAAAATCTCTGTGTCGAAGTATTCTTAGCAGTCGCGCGTGTACCTAAGTTATTATTATTTGGACGGAGTCTCTCGGTGCTCTTTCAATTTCGACGACACCTCTAAGAGATTCCTCTTTATAATACCTACTTGAATATAAGTTCAGTTCACATTCAGCATACAGGTTTTATCACCTTCTTACTGTTACTATGATATATTTATTTTATTCATATTTGTATATTTTTGTTGTGGCCTGTCACGTAGTCTAAACGTTTGCGTCACATATTAGCCTGAATATTAGTCGTACGTTATCATATGACGTTGGGTGTTCACTGTCAACAGTGGCGAGTTCCACAAACACCTCGCGAGCTGTACTCCCTACAAATTGATTAACATACGTACTTGCTTCGTTTGTGTTGCATGTATTTATTTACGTGCCGCTAAGTACTGTTTGACTAAGGTTTCTTTTATGTGTATAATGTTTGGCTCAGGAGTTTCGTTTGCAGTCGATGAAGCAATTTAGGAGTTCATTATATTATTTGTGTTGGGAAAGGTTGTGGTTGATTGGCAAGATGTTTGACGGCTGTTTATTTGAATGTTGCGTTACATTCTTCTTATTTATTTAGTTTAGTCGTAGCTTCATTATCGTTAGTGCGAAGTTTTGCTCCACCATATGTTACGGTCGCGCCTAGCTCGTTGTATTAAGACTAGCAACTGCTAGGTTCACTAACCTGACTTGTGATATCAATTACAAAGTAATTAGCATACGCAATGTTAACGTTGTGTTTGTGGTGCTGTTTGTTTGCTTTAAGTTTATTTAATATCGGGAAATAGTACGTGATTACGTAGTATAATGTTCTATGTTATTGTTTGGACTACCGATCGTGTTGCAGGCATCCATAACGGGATAACTGTTAGGCATTATAGTCGGCTCTTTTTATTGATATCCGATATTATCAGTGCACTAGTTTATGATGCTCGCTTATTCAATGTTATCTTTTTAATCGCCTGGGACGATAGCCGCAAGTACATATATACCACTCAGCGGTTTAATTTTAATGATATTGAGTATCATCCTAGGTTAAATGAAGCTTATTCTAGCAGACTGTTGTTTAATGTTCAAGAGTTGAGTATTTAGTTTGAAAACCGACTGCATTCACCCGGTATATTCGCGCAGTGCACTCGATACACGCGACGGTAAGCTCGCGATAATCCAATAAGCTCAATTGGAAGTGGCTCGAATTAACCTTCTTAGTTCTGTATGAATAAGCTGCAAGTAAATGCTGGCAACACTACACCAATTGTGGCGAGACACGAGTCTGTATCGCATGACGAATGGAAGGAAATAGATTAATTGAACAATTAAAATGCTTGTTTAGTTCTTTGAAATTGCTGATCGAAAACGGTGTATGTAAGGTAAAATTTCATGTTATTTTGAGCGATTACCAACTCCGTTGCAAAGTACTGCGATAAACACAATTAAGGTAATAATATGATAATTTCTACATAATCATGACTAAGAAATGGTTATCAAGTTTACAAGAATAAAAATTCAGTAAATTATAACTCAGTTCAAGCAAGCTAATTAGTATTACAACGCTTTTACACTGGCGGCTTTTCCGTTTGGTTTTGAAGGTTCATATGGGCATTTACAGCCAGCAATAAAAGTGCCAGTACAAAAATTCTAACTATGGCACTTGAAACTGCATGACAGATTTTTGACACGGGATGTGTCGCGCGTAGAAAAACCAAGTGTATACGCGCGACAAAATCCGCCAGTGTGAAGGCGCTCTTAAAATATTAATGTATTCCTTCTCCACCTGTCAGGGTAGTTATGATATTATGATAATCACTATTAAAAAAATAATCCAAGCTCATGAAGAGCCATTTAATTATAATTACAGTTGTCTCAGTATTACTTACACTGTAGGAGTTAATTTATGTAAATGTTTGCGAATAAAATCTGTAGAACAGAACAACCAATGTAACTTTAGCATGCTGAAGAAGGAACAGGCGACACTATCCCGCAGGTATTACTAGTGTATATTAACTTTAATATGATTTATTTTCTGAGACTTCTACGTAACTCTGATATTGTTCAAACTCGTTTATTTTACTGTTCTCGTAAAACAAAATGTAGAGATGAATTATTTTATTTGTCAGTGTCAAATTACAGCCACAATATTCGTATAGCCTCGCCGAGTGCTTCCAACATTTGTGGTCTTTTAATTTTACAGCTGAATTTATAATTTACAACTTTTCGCTCTCGTAAACTTGAAACACATTGACATCTGTGATCTGTCCTTATGTATTTTCAACTGTTCCCATTTTCCCAAATCCGTTTTTCCTGTACAAAATATTTAGACCAACAAGGTTGTCTACCTTGGCAAATTAAATTTTACGTTCAAAGAAACTGGGCAACATTTCGTTTAATACATTTTTGAAGACTACTACAATATTCATGGCGAAAAAGGGAAAAGGAATCAGTGGGAACAACTTTTTAGCGTAGTAGGTACCTAAGGACCATGCCATTGTTTAGTCGGTACACTCGCACACAAATCTTTGTAGGAGCCACCATTCATATTTTATCTGCTTATGTGATCAGCACACAATTTTTTGAAACAACAATGCGATGAATTCCGAATCCGATGTTTGTGTTCACAGCTCTGAATGTTTCACGTAATAATTCTCTTACTGTGAGATTGTTTCACGAGTGTATGTACGCAATTAGATGATTATGTAACTGTTTCTGAGACTAAATAATTTGAGGCTTCATGTCTTTTGTTAGTTGATATGTTAGATAAGGCTGGAAGCTTTCCACAACATATTTGAGGTCTTGACAACAATATGAGCATGTGTATGAGTAAGACTTAACGTAGATCCTCCGCAATATGAAGTCATTCTTCTTGTAGTTGAAGACGAGTTTCACCAGAATTACGAAGAACTTAACTTCAGCTATAATGAGCTTTTGTAAATAACTAATGGCAGAATAACTTTATCAAGCATTTCGCGTTTAGACCCACCTTTAAATGCATGTATCTTATTTCGCGCTGCTTATCGATCAGAATGTGGCATTAAGTCTCGTTATCTGTATAATAAGGTATCTGTCGGCTGGTAGGCACACGTGACCAACTTATCCAATAAAATCGCTAAACAGATTGCGAAATGAGTACAATTAATGCATCCTGTAGTCGTGAGCTCCCCGCCTCACCGGCTACATTCGTATATTCGGTGCTTGCTACCTCGTTTACGGCTGTCTCGGGTACTTAGTTGTCAGGTTATTACGCAACGCTACTACCAACCGTTAATTATTTGCCAGGGAACACTTAACTATGCTGTTGACAAATGTAGCTATGCTCATTTACTTTATATTCGGAATGTTAACGTTTGTAAAGATTACTCTTCCAGTTTGGATGAAACTGTCTTGAATTTGACAGTTTTATTATTGTGGTAAGATATAAAATTTCTCTTAATAAAGTTGGTGTTGCGATAGTATTCGCCCACCTCTTGAAACGGACACCGAGGCCGATGCATTACGCTTAAAAGTTAAAGGATAATAAAACAGATTATTCTGGAGCAAGCTGATAAAATATTTACTCTAAAGAATAGTTTAAATTGATGGAAACAATAGTATTCGTTAGACAGGGTGACACTAAGCTAATGGTTAAAGTCGTATTTCAAAGAGTGAATAATGATAATAGAAAGCTTCAGTCCAAATTGTTTTTAATTTTTCTTTGAATAGTGTTGATAAAAGTGGAAACCTGAACTCAACCTATATGTGTTTAACTATTCAGCTGCAAGCAGCTTCGTGGCAATTTACTATTTATGAATTACCTTTTCTAAACAGTTTTTTCTTTGCTTTGAAAAACTGTTTAGGATAAATGAACGTCAGTAATGTGTTTTATACGGTTACTTATTAAATGGCAGTAAAGAGCCTACTAAAAGAAAATCTTTGACTAAATTTTATATTTAAAAACACGTGAATTTCAGGCAACAGGAAGATTTCTCTACTATACAGTATTTACAATAGCAATAAACAATTTTTTCAACATGTCAAAAAAGTAAAAATCTACAAAACTGTGTACGAAATATTTTGACTTTACGCGTTTTAAATTCCCAGACCTAGTGGTCTTTCGTTTTTGAGTTTTATAGCGAAATCAAAATGTTTTGGGGCTAACTGCTTCCTAGAATCGTAGTGTTATATCTATGTACATCTGCAGGCTAGTTATCTTTCATCTTAATGGTGTAATAGTAACCGTATGTTTCTTTTACAGTCCGTGGGAAATTTTAACTTCTCCACCCTATCATGCGCTGTCTTGTTTTGATAATAGAATTGTTAACATATTTTTTATTAAGATGCGGGCTTATACTATAATATATTACACTTTTGTACGTGCAGTTAACCGAGTAAGAGTTAAATACTACAACTCTGTAAGGTTTTGTATTACAAGATTGTTATTCTTTCCTACCATAAAACTTACGTCGACGTAAAAGTTTTAGATTTCCTAGAACAACTTAATTTATGTCGGCCTCTAACAGAATACGGGTTCAACAATTCCTAAGAAGCCTAACTAAGAAGTTGTAGCTATTCATATTCAACCTCATAATCTAAGAATTTCTACAATAATAAACCGATATTAATATTTCACCCGTATTCATGAGCTTCGCGAATAAAACATGTCTAGAACATCTGAATATGAAATACAATATTCGTATCACTTTTGCGAGGCACTCAACTTTAATCGGCCATCTATAGTTGAATGTAGACTCTACAAATGGTTTTATAATTACGTACTATAGACCGCACGTGTACGAGGGTGGGATCCCTATTCAGTGACGCTTCAATGTCTGTGTGACGCCCACGAATAGCTACACTGAATTTTTCTATTGTGAGAATTTCAATTCCCGCTAAAAGACCGCGTGGGCGAATAAAGCGTCTGGACTTGCAATTTACGTGTTTTGCAGCAAATCATACTTTGAGCGTTATCGGAATAACAATGGTGTCAGTACTTATCAGTCACTGATAAAAATGTCCTCTGAAAAATAATGGTGTCAACGACCCAGCCACCTCGCAACCTATGACACGAGAGGCGCTCGCGTTAGGCGTGGCACCGGTTTGTTATAACTAATCGAATTATTTTCTACCGAAAGGTGAAAGGGATTTTTGTAGACGTACATTTTCGTCTTTTTAATACGTAATAAGGTTTTTATGTTCGAAGAAAAATGAACCGTAAATGTTTATGACGTCAATCATCGAATTAACGACTTTAAAATGCAGATTTTTTCCTTCTTAAAGTAATAATGAGTGATTTTGTTAAATGTGTTCAGACGTGTGTGGATTCTTGTTAAATAATCTCACTCTCGGGACTGATTGGACAACAAAGGAAAATAATAATTCGTTGTGTAACCCAAGGGAACTACCTGTTCTGTCGGGATAAAAATAGTTTGTCACTTTGTATGACGAGGGACTCTTTCGAACAAAGTTTCGCCATCAACATTTAAGGCGTGGCTGCGTGATATAAACGGCTCCTGCGTTATTTACACTTCAGTAGTTCGAGGGAACTAATGTTTTACTTAATTAATCGACGCAAATAGATTTTCATTTCAATGTTTAATTAAGGTAGTAATTTAGACGAGACATTTGTGTTAATCACGTGTGAGGCTATAGATTTCCACTTTTATTTGAAGCCTATGTGCTTATTTGCCCTTTGCATTTACTTACGCAACAAATTAATACAAAATTAGAGTCTTTGTTAAAAATATTTATATGTGATGTGTACTCAAACTCAAGCGTTGTGCAACATGGACTTTTCCCATTACATATGCAAGTATGCCGGCTGGTAAAAGCATTGGCTCTGATGTACTGTTTGTTCTTCTTATCTCGTTGGGAGGCGACTGAATGGCGCTTCGGAGGCTCTACTGCGCGCGGCTAGCGGATTCATGCGGTCGGACAATGAGTCGGCCGGGTATTAGTTACAAAAATATTATACCCCATTTTAGTTCTATCATATAGGTGATTAGATAAAATCATCATGTAAAAAATGTCTAGCAAGTCAGGTTCTTAAGTGGTTTGACCGAAAAACCACTATGTAATTTTAGTATGCTGAAACTCCTCCACAACTAGATAACAATGCACAAATTAATACAAAGATGCATGATAAACCGGCCATTCACCTTGATAAGACACCTTTATTGCGAAAATGAAAGCAATATTTATTTTGTTTTTATTTCGTATCGAAAATGTTATTATTTTAACTGGTTCGTTGGTCCCGAGATACTGCAAAATGCGTATGAAAGGTTATTTATCAAAAAATAATAAATAGTTTTTATTCACAGTCAGCGCTTCCCGCAAAAGCTGTTTTTTTGTAGGATATTAATGCTTCGTACCTTTAAAAAAAAAACGAATATAAAGCGATCAGTGTGTAAATAAAAGTAATTAAAATATCGGAGTGCTGTTCGTTACTGCCTACTAGGAATTAAAGGATATTTTTGAAAAGCATTTCCATTTTATTCAATAGCGCAGTAACCCGCTTCTCGCTCTCTAATGTACCTTGGCCCTACCGCAATGTGGACAGAGAACAACAACATATTTGTTAGTTTTTAGTGATCTTTGTTGAATAAGTTTGTAATCTTTCACCTAATGGTCACATATGTACTCGACATTTACCTGTAACCTTCACATACAGTTCAAAGTACTATGAAATCTGACTTTGACTGTTTCCCTTGGTGACCGAGTGTCGCGTGATTGGTCAATTTAATATTGTAATTTGTATTTTGTCGCTATTCTGTTGTACTGACTCATGAAATGTATTAGTTTTGTAATGGTTTTGTCATTGTCTTGTATTATGGTTTGGGATTAGTCACGCGTCTACTTGCTGGTACTTAGGGAGGAACTAATATATTTTAACGCTCTTTTAGTTTGGACTCATGTTGGGCAGAAGGTTTTTGTGTAGCATTTGTATGTCTACCACCTTTTGTTAGCACTTTAAGATTAGTTAGTTGATTGGAAGTATGTCTGGCTAGAAATATTTAAATTGGATTTAGCTCGGTCGCAGTTTTTTCCTCAATCGATATCACTTAATGACACAGTTAATCAAAGTTTAAAAACTTACCGCTCACCATTTAATTAATAAGTATTAATGTATCTTTAAGGTTGTTTTTAATTATTCGCCTTATTCCGGCACGGATGTCCGATGTGACATCGTGTTTTATTAATTAACATCCGTGATAGTATAGAGGTATAATGTGCTGAATATACCTCATTACCGAATCCATATTGTTTCCAATATATTGTTTTAACTCTATAAGATACTACATGTATAACATATGGAATGAAAATAAAGAATTGAGTAACTACATGTATAACATATGGAATGAAAATAAAGAATTGAGTATTCAATTTTGTTTCCATCAATGATATTTTCATTGTTGATTCCATCAATAATATTTTCTCTCCTGAGCTTGAACTGGGTATCAACAGGTCTAATTTGAATTTTGGAGATCCTGTGGCTAGTACCTAACTCGTCTACGTGCGCGGTGAAGCTGTAGGTGCTTAAACGTCTGGTATATGAATCTTCTCAGACTGATGTTAGAAAAAGTTAAAATAAAATTACTTAATACCTTCACAAACTCTTAATTTCCGAATACAACCTTTATCAAAAACTGTATACGGTGTTAAAAAAATATTTTCAAAGACTTCATGTTTTAACTAGGTACCTATAAGTTATTAGATTCTGAAACAAAAAGATAACTTAATAGGACCTCTAAACACGACCTTGACCGAGACTTTCTCGGAATATTCCGTACGAGCTTTTACGCAATAAGCCTCTTTGACATAACGTTAATAATTTTTCTTTCTTCTTGTTTCACTTTTACTTCACACAAAGCAAGTGACAATTTGCAGGAAAAGAAATAACTCTGATAGACGATATAAAGGTCTATGTCATTTGTCGCTAACCTTATTGCCCTTACGTACCTATAAACTAATAGTTATTACTCCAACGGCCATTTTCACAGGTCCCAGATAGCTATCTGACAGATTATGACATCGAAAAGTTGTCAAAATTAGAAACATTCTTATGGCACTATCTGCTATATAGCCATCTAGAAAGTTATCTAGAACCTGTGAAACTGGCCGCTAGAATTTGTAAAAGGCAAAATAACATAGGCGTGATATTATAATTGCACATGCACCTGATTACAGCGAAATGAGCGCTTATTGTGTTTTTATTTGAGCGAACATATTAATTGCTGCCGTCGGCTAAATCGAGTGAGACCGCCGCCCGGTAATAAATCTTTCAACTAAATACTGACACCGGGAACACCGCGAAAGTGAAATTGTTCACTCTGCTATTTCATAAATAATACTAACGTAAAAACTTTTTCATCGTTTTCATAACTTTGTGTTTATATTTCACGTGGAGAATAGAAACAGGCCTAATAATAGTTCGGCGACACAACACTAGTAATTTTTCGACCGAATTCTGTATCTCAAGCGGTTATCGCTGTGATACATGTTATGCAGTTTAAAAATTATTTATATCAATTTGTAACACAAAACATAAGTCAGTTTCCGTTCGCATAATAATGAACTGTTTATAGTTTACGAAGTTTACCTATTTGCTTGTTTATGTTCACATCTATAGCGATGACGTAATAGGATACTTATCGGCTCATGTAACAACCAGTTTCAGAACAATGTAAAATACAATATGAACAATGGCAGTCGCTCACCCATTGCACTCAGAACGCAATAATACTTCAATCAGTGTCATAATAAATCGATGTGAAAACTCGTTCCGTATCAGTATTCGTCAAGGACGCGAATCGAGACGCACAAACAACTCGGTCACATACATAATAAGGCGCAGTACACTAATGGTCACAGCGCTTGTTCTCGATGTTTATAATAATGTAGAGAACCATTGCGCTTTATATTAAAAAACTGCTTCAACAAATCCAGTATAATGCATCCAAGAACATGGCAAGCCGGTTTCAGAGTCCGATTATTGTTATTTTACGAGGTGTTAGTACCGATCGCTATTGTTATATTGTTGAACTAACCGTAATGCAACAGATAACGCTTCTATAGAACTCTGTCGATAAATAAATACCTTATCTAAAATTGTGTTTTATAAATATTTACTTTGAGCATTGTGTTAACAAGTGGCCGATATGAGGAAAATGGATTCGCTCGATTCGTACTAATGAGTTTTATTTATTGCTTATTTTTGTGTGAAGATTTTTTCTGTGTTCACACACATTTATTGAAACACACTGCATGGCAGTACCTACGTGAACATTTTGCTGGATTGGTAATCAAATTAGAATGACCTAAAATCGCTGTACGTTTACATTTGGATTTGTTCTTTTTGCCAGTATGTTTTAATACTCCAAATTATGCAAAATGTAACAGTCTGTATAAGTCACCTTGTATGTATATAAAAAACTATACATTAAATTTTACATAATGTGTTCATTTCTTGATAAGTATGTGAATCATCGGTCGGCCGACAGCTTTCTGGAATTCTTCACACGATCGAAATTAAATTGCTGTAATACAAACACAATAGCTTTTCTATGTATTATAAACGCACATAATAAACCAAACTTCCATTCGGTACGGTTTTGTTTTGATTGTTATATTAGAATTTCTCAGTCTTCAGAAACCATAGAAGTTATAGCAGTCGTCAAAATGTTTCTTCGAAAGCAAGTTCGTCGATAGCACCAGTGTGTTCACCGCCTTCCATTCACAATAGGCTATTCGTAATATGAAATGTTATTGTTTCCATATACATACGCATGGGAATATGAGAAAAACATGGGTGTCAGCTGTTCATCTTTTTGTACAGGTTGTAAAATTGGTCCGACCGAGGGAAAGGTTCAGTGCCTCGACACTCGTAGCGATGGGTTGCCAACCTCGCATTGTTCGAACTATTCCGTTCCGAATATGTATATTTTTTGCTGGACGCTTTGGGCTTTGCGATCTGCGTAGTTTCAGCTTAAGCCTGGGGCTATACCGTCAGGGATTAAAAAGCTCCACGTACTTGCATAGTAACCTCACTGTGTTTGATATTTCCTAGCAGCACTATTGATCATGTACCTAGAACGCAGAACTTGTGTGAAGAATACCTTTCTGTGAATCTCAGGGGAATGCCAGTGGAAACTGGAAACGTGTACGGCTGTTGTGTCAAGAGTAACGTTGTACGTGGTTTAATATAAATGTTGCTCAGCTCAACGTTACGAGTGTGTGTAATTCTGTAATTGTGTCAGGCGCGGGATACCGTGTCGGTTTAGATTAATTTCGCAGTGGAAGCGCTACGGGTTTTGGGTGGTGTTAGTGTTTGCAGGCGTAGAAACTCTTAGCTTTATTGTTGCGTGTTTATTCTATTTAGCGAAGTGACGTATGTAATGTTTACGTTGTGTTGTTGCAGGTACGACAAGTGGGACCGGGACAGGGGCGGGGGGAGCGNAATATATTGTTTTAACTCTATAAGATACTACATGTATAACATATGGAATGAAAATAAAGAATTGAGTAACTACATGTATAACATATGGAATGAAAATAAAGAATTGAGTATTCAATTTTGTTTCCATCAATGATATTTTCATTGTTGATTCCATCAATAATATTTTCTCTCCTGAGCTTGAACTGGGTATCAACAGGTCTAATTTGAATTTTGGAGATCCTGTGGCTAGTACCTAACTCGTCTACGTGCGCGGTGAAGCTGTAGGTGCTTAAACGTCTGGTATATGAATCTTCTCAGACTGATGTTAGAAAAAGTTAAAATAAAATTACTTAATACCTTCACAAACTCTTAATTTCCGAATACAACCTTTATCAAAAACTGTATACGGTGTTAAAAAAATATTTTCAAAGACTTCATGTTTTAACTAGGTACCTATAAGTTATTAGATTCTGAAACAAAAAGATAACTTAATAGGACCTCTAAACACGACCTTGACCGAGACTTTCTCGGAATATTCCGTACGAGCTTTTACGCAATAAGCCTCTTTGACATAACGTTAATAATTTTTCTTTCTTCTTGTTTCACTTTTACTTCACACAAAGCAAGTGACAATTTGCAGGAAAAGAAATAACTCTGATAGACGATATAAAGGTCTATGTCATTTGTCGCTAACCTTATTGCCCTTACGTACCTATAAACTAATAGTTATTACTCCAACGGCCATTTTCACAGGTCCCAGATAGCTATCTGACAGATTATGACATCGAAAAGTTGTCAAAATTAGAAACATTCTTATGGCACTATCTGCTATATAGCCATCTAGAAAGTTATCTAGAACCTGTGAAACTGGCCGCTAGAATTTGTAAAAGGCAAAATAACATAGGCGTGATATTATAATTGCACATGCACCTGATTACAGCGAAATGAGCGCTTATTGTGTTTTTATTTGAGCGAACATATTAATTGCTGCCGTCGGCTAAATCGAGTGAGACCGCCGCCCGGTAATAAATCTTTCAACTAAATACTGACACCGGGAACACCGCGAAAGTGAAATTGTTCACTCTGCTATTTCATAAATAATACTAACGTAAAAACTTTTTCATCGTTTTCATAACTTTGTGTTTATATTTCACGTGGAGAATAGAAACAGGCCTAATAATAGTTCGGCGACACAACACTAGTAATTTTTCGACCGAATTCTGTATCTCAAGCGGTTATCGCTGTGATACATGTTATGCAGTTTAAAAATTATTTATATCAATTTGTAACACAAAACATAAGTCAGTTTCCGTTCGCATAATAATGAACTGTTTATAGTTTACGAAGTTTACCTATTTGCTTGTTTATGTTCACATCTATAGCGATGACGTAATAGGATACTTATCGGCTCATGTAACAACCAGTTTCAGAACAATGTAAAATACAATATGAACAATGGCAGTCGCTCACCCATTGCACTCAGAACGCAATAATACTTCAATCAGTGTCATAATAAATCGATGTGAAAACTCGTTCCGTATCAGTATTCGTCAAGGACGCGAATCGAGACGCACAAACAACTCGGTCACATACATAATAAGGCGCAGTACACTAATGGTCACAGCGCTTGTTCTCGATGTTTATAATAATGTAGAGAACCATTGCGCTTTATATTAAAAAACTGCTTCAACAAATCCAGTATAATGCATCCAAGAACATGGCAAGCCGGTTTCAGAGTCCGATTATTGTTATTTTACGAGGTGTTAGTACCGATCGCTATTGTTATATTGTTGAACTAACCGTAATGCAACAGATAACGCTTCTATAGAACTCTGTCGATAAATAAATACCTTATCTAAAATTGTGTTTTATAAATATTTACTTTGAGCATTGTGTTAACAAGTGGCCGATATGAGGAAAATGGATTCGCTCGATTCGTACTAATGAGTTTTATTTATTGCTTATTTTTGTGTGAAGATTTTTTCTGTGTTCACACACATTTATTGAAACACACTGCATGGCAGTACCTACGTGAACATTTTGCTGGATTGGTAATCAAATTAGAATGACCTAAAATCGCTGTACGTTTACATTTGGATTTGTTCTTTTTGCCAGTATGTTTTAATACTCCAAATTATGCAAAATGTAACAGTCTGTATAAGTCACCTTGTATGTATATAAAAAACTATACATTAAATTTTACATAATGTGTTCATTTCTTGATAAGTATGTGAATCATCGGTCGGCCGACAGCTTTCTGGAATTCTTCACACGATCGAAATTAAATTGCTGTAATACAAACACAATAGCTTTTCTATGTATTATAAACGCACATAATAAACCAAACTTCCATTCGGTACGGTTTTGTTTTGATTGTTATATTAGAATTTCTCAGTCTTCAGAAACCATAGAAGTTATAGCAGTCGTCAAAATGTTTCTTCGAAAGCAAGTTCGTCGATAGCACCAGTGTGTTCACCGCCTTCCATTCACAATAGGCTATTCGTAATATGAAATGTTATTGTTTCCATATACATACGCATGGGAATATGAGAAAAACATGGGTGTCAGCTGTTCATCTTTTTGTACAGGTTGTAAAATTGGTCCGACCGAGGGAAAGGTTCAGTGCCTCGACACTCGTAGCGATGGGTTGCCAACCTCGCATTGTTCGAACTATTCCGTTCCGAATATGTATATTTTTTGCTGGACGCTTTGGGCTTTGCGATCTGCGTAGTTTCAGCTTAAGCCTGGGGCTATACCGTCAGGGATTAAAAAGCTCCACGTACTTGCATAGTAACCTCACTGTGTTTGATATTTCCTAGCAGCACTATTGATCATGTACCTAGAACGCAGAACTTGTGTGAAGAATACCTTTCTGTGAATCTCAGGGGAATGCCAGTGGAAACTGGAAACGTGTACGGCTGTTGTGTCAAGAGTAACGTTGTACGTGGTTTAATATAAATGTTGCTCAGCTCAACGTTACGAGTGTGTGTAATTCTGTAATTGTGTCAGGCGCGGGATACCGTGTCGGTTTAGATTAATTTCGCAGTGGAAGCGCTACGGGTTTTGGGTGGTGTTAGTGTTTGCAGGCGTAGAAACTCTTAGCTTTATTGTTGCGTGTTTATTCTATTTAGCGAAGTGACGTATGTAATGTTTACGTTGTGTTGTTGCAGGTACGACAAGTGGGACCGGGACAGGGGCGGGGGGAGCGGCGGCGGCGGCGGCGGCGGCTCCGGCGCGTGGGCTGGCCGCGACCGCGAGCGCGACCGCGAGCGCGAGCGGCAGGCGCGCGCGCACCAGATGTCGCAGGCGCACGCCGCCGAGCCCGACGCATCGTCGCTCTTCCCGGCGCCGTTCAGGGTTAGTACTGCGACACACACACGCACACATCCTCACACACTTAGTAATACACGGCCACGGCCACACGTGCCATACGCCATACGTGAAAGAATCTGCAGCATTGATAGAGCTGAAGCAGGCCTGTTATGGTAAAAACATAAGACTACTTTTCAGGTCGCACTAAAAGTTTTCCCATTTATTTCATATTTTATTTTGCTAAATCAATCTCTTACCCTATTTGTAAACGGAAAATCAATTAGCCTCGAAATTGCACCTAGATATCAAAGATTGAGTTTTTATTTATGATATTGATGCTCTGGCAAACGACACTGACATAAATAATCTAGGTGTTTACAGAGTGATATAATGTTACTTATGTGTTTATTTACATTACGAAATGGCACTTACAATACAGATTTCTACGAACGTTTTCAACGATATAATTCAACATCGAATACGTTTAATACAACTAGTCCTATAAATAAATGCTTATTTTTCATCTGACTGTGCACTAAAATGTCCCAAGTGCATTTTTGCAAACTAGTGTAATTGGCTCGTGCCGACCTAAGCACCGGATAGCACGGTGGGCCCATAACGTTGTGTAGCTAAAAATAGTTGCTGTTTTGATTTTATGTTACTTTGAAACTATGTCTTTTTGAAAAATGCAGTTTTAACTCAAAGAAAGGCTTTAGTTTTAAATTCACACACGTGGAGCCAGTACATTTTTCATAATCGCCTGAAGCGAATCAATTCCGCAAAAACGTGTAGATAATTGTATCAGCTGACAATTTTCCCATTGATGGAGTCGGGTTGTTTTTAATAATGGAAATGGATCGCATTCTGACATGCGAAGGTACAAAGTACCTACTGTAATTTACAGACAGTAAAATAAAGATCACTGTTATCATCAGAAAACTTAGAAATTGCTTTCTTCGCTTTAACATTAGATAATAACCTTATTTCGTTTCTCTTGTGCTATTTATTTTGTACACGTTTAAAGAGCCATCTGAAGGAATATGTAGCCTGAAGCACGAAGGACACTTGCCAAGCATAACCTTCAACGTTTGTGCACTATTGCACATTTGAAACCAATATCATCCTGTTATACTACTGTACCTCTCATTATACGTTTTGAAATAAACAAAGTCAAATAGATAATGAATTACACGCACAATAACTCAGCGGTTACAGTCTTAAAATCAAAGCATAACAAATCTTAATTTACAGAATAGAGATTGATTCTAATTAGGGGTATATTCATTAAACGACAATTACTTTATATACAAGCCTTGAACGAATACAACGCAGTCGGAATTTTAGCCAACATTAGTATTCAGCGACGTCGTCAAATGTATACAAATACATTTAAATTGAGTGTTCCGAATTGCTCTGTTCTGAATATCGCGGCCGCTGAAAAATGTAGCCATGTTTAGGATTCGATATACAAATCGCAATACTCACACAATCCCACATAAAGCCAATCCTGATTACATTAAAATCTACTCTAAAGATATGTTTAAATGCCCAAAACGCATGATGGCGATTAAAAAGTTACGTTTGTTTTATTTACATTAAGAAGTGCAGTACCGATGTTTGCTTCTGCGAATCGTGTGTAATGTTTGATTTCAAATTTTACACACGATTCCTGAAGCGAAACAAATATGGCCGAACTTCTTATGTAAACACAACAATATGACGGCCGTCTTACAAGCCTGTGTTCATTCACTTACTGGCTCATCTTTTTAAGTTATGCAGAAAATGCAATTTGAAGTAATAGTACTAATCAAGCTATTAATTCTAATTCCTGTTCTTCAAGGAGAGTTGTTCAATGTGATCGAATGTGTCAATTGCTGCCCATTGTGTTGTGTGGTTATTGTAAATGCTCGTGTATAGCAAATGCATTGAGTTAGTGCCGAGTCTAACCTATAGTGTATCTGGTTAGTGCATTTCTTTGTTCTCATCGAAGCATGCGCGCCGCAATCACGTGTCGGTAGTGCGCTTGCGCGTGTCACATTACAATGTCATACTACGAAATTCCAAAGATCCAAGTATAGCAGTGAAAGATAAATGATTTCGGTACATAATACTATCAATTTAAATGTAATTAGTAGTCGCTATGGATGGCGAGGGTCTCGAGTTAATTGATTTAGTAAGGCCATCAAACTTAGGGATAGATAGATAAATAAGTCAATCAATCGTTTATGGCTAATATACGTTCATAGTCGGTATTACAAATATTATTTTATACGGCTATAAAGAATGTTCTTCTTGGGGTATATTTGACTTTATAGATCGATATATAAATCTGAACGTGAATTTTATAGTCTTGATTTCAAACTGTGAAAATGTTTTCAAATCTAGACCAGTTGTGAAACTAGTTTGAGCAGACAGGCACAGCGTAGACTAGACGGTACCTTTTATACGAGATCTGTAAGGAACAATAGTTATGAGTGCAACGCGAGCAGACGCGGCTAGTCACGATGATACCGCAAACAAAAGTTTTCACTTTAAACTTACTGTCGTTTTACCGTCTGAGCGTTAGATCACTGAAATGAGCAGAGATAATGCACGCCACGCATGCAAACTGGAGACACGTAACTTTAAATACTCAATGCGGTTGCACAAATAACAATTTCCACGAAGCCTATCTACTTCTTGCGATATGAGTGTCTCCACAGATCGCGTGATCGGCCGCAGTAAAAGTGAAGTATGTGGTTTTATTGCCTCCCGCACGTGCCGTGTTCGGATCTAGTCGTCGTAGATAGTGACTACTGACTACCTACCTTAAACTGATAGCCAGCGCCCCAGTCCCGGCCACTTGAAGTAGGCCCCTGATAACGCGCAAACACCCCCTCCTCGGCCGTTAGTGGCGCTAAATGGCCATCGGGTCGAGGGAGATCAAGTGTGTTTGGACGCGCGACCAGTGTCAAGCGGGTTCGAGGTCGTCCGCTGTTTACGTGTCGACTTGGGTAATTACGCTGATACGTTCTGTTGGAGCGCTATGTAAATTACTGCCAAAATCATTTTAAACTGCTCAAATGGAACAACAAAATTATGATAATGGCCGTTGTTCGCCTATAAGACTTATGTTTATTTGCACCAACTTGGTAAGAAGTTCGGTTGGACACGTAATTTGTGTTCCGAAATGTTTGAACTTCTGAACTTTTTGCATGTTGCTGCTCAATTGTATTCAAGTGATTACGACATCTTGTACCCACAGGAAAAGATTACGTAATGAAGGAAGATATATGTGACTGCAGCACTAGTTTCCTTGGAATGCCGAATGAACGAACTGTAAACTATGTCTGAAATAGTCGTGTCGGTGGTTGTAAAACAAATCAAACGTAATGCAGCCAACACGGTTCCAAATCTTTTGTAGCTGTTCTAAAGTAGCTTTGGTTGCCTGGTAGTAGTCATTCATTCATGAATCATGAATTTATGCAAGCAAGTAGTATAATTTATTTTCTACGTAAAAATAATGATCTGAAAAATGAAGCCGTAATCATACTTCACAATATACGCTTCACGAATATTTCATTTCCTGAATGTTTTTTCATGCTCCGCAAATAGGTACCTCTGGCTGCGCCGTTCTGTATCGTATCTATTGACGTAACTTAATATCTTGACGCCTGAGGTACTGTTTAATCATCTTCCATCGCACCTGGGACTTTACATCAAAACTGTGAGACGTAAATCATTTTTCTGAAACACACCGTTCAACACACTGATCACCTTTAATAGAAGATGAAGTGTCGTCGAAACAGCGCCAAAACGAAGTGGAGTTATAATAACTTTTTAAAAGCGGTCGGCTTATCTGAGCCGGGTGCACTCGCACGACCCACTTTATGACATACAGCCACACATATGTGCATAAATACAAATACAACTGTAATTAAAGCTCCCTCGCCTCCCGCACTCCCTAGGAAATGGAGCCGACAGGGGGACGCCGCTACACACCCGGGTCTCTGGACATTTGCTAACTCACATGTGTGCCGCACACATACACCACTCTATCATATGTTTACACACGATAATAGTTGCGGAATGAACAGTTTATTCAAATACCAACGTCATTATTGTTATAAGCAAAGCAAATTTATTTAATTTCACTTTCGTAGCGTCGTGTTTATGAATTAGATTTTTGTTTACATCATTATTTTTATCGGCGTGTTTACTGTGCTTGTAAAGTCAATCGGGGAAGTTTTAATGAGAATAATTTGATTGATTCTGGTCGCTAATGAGCGCAGCAACCAGATTCTTAAAGCATGGCAGACCTTGGAAAGTAGGTCATGAGTGTTTTAAGAAATATACCTGATGCAAATGATGATGGTGCTGAAGTACAAAAAGGCGTTTACTTATCCTCCAAATATGATAGTTTATGTCGCATTGTCGAGGCTTCAAATGTAAATATAAATAGTAACGTGGCGAACGTGACTGTATGGTAGCGCATTTCTCCATAACTCATCCCACTCCAACTGTAAACGTGAGAGATAGAGGTTACTTTTGAAGTAACATCTATTTCCGTTCCTCCTTATTTTTATACTTTGGTGTATATTCTCATTTCTTTGTGTGTAAAGTTTGTTATATTACGCTGGGGATTTTAATGTGATTTGTTTTCTTTTTGCGGGAATACGCTTTTATTATACGTGTTATTTTATTCCCAAGTACGATTTTTCGGCGTATTGTAATTGATTAGTTTGGCTAGTTGATCACTAATAATATTAGAATTTACCTGCAAATGTTAGTTCTGGTTTAGGTTTTGTTTTCAAAATAACAACGTGATCCACAGCAGTAACCACAGCTTGTTGTATAATATAATCTTTATCGTCAGTAGGGACGGGAAATCCAATACCTATGAAGTCTGTAGAACAAAGGAAATTGTTGTTGCCAATTCTCCGTACACAACCCTGGGCTCACCTTTTCGGTAACCGCAGTACTATTATGGCGTATTTAAATTTGTTTTAATTGACGCAATAATTTAAAATATGAGTATACAAATAAAGAAACTTGATCATATTTATTAACCAGCTTTTGCCAGCGGTTCCAACTACTTCCCGTACCCGGATAAAAAATGCTACTCTGACATAAGCTGTATTATGACCAAGTTTCATCAAAACCCGACCAGTAGTTTTTGCGTGAAAGAGTAACAAGCACACCTGTAGATACATCCTCACAAGTTTTCGCATTTAAGTGTAATGTTAGAAGGATGAAATGCTAATATTTCTCCGTGTAACATCAATGGAGTCCCGATCGTGTCTCGTTGGCTAGAGTCACGTTGCACGTCGGCGGGCGGTTTAGGTCCAACGTGACGCTTCAGGGCCTGTCAACATCCCGTGCACACATGTGGAACACCCATTTATCATCAGCACATGCATTAACACGAGATCCTCTGTGTTTAATCCTATGACAAGTTTCAAAAGCTTCATTTAAATGTTGTTTATTCCTTTCAATATCAATAGCGACAAACCAAGTAATTTTATAAGAACTTCATTGCTGAACCAAGTCAATGCATTGAGTAAACTAATCAAACTCAAGCATCAGAAGCCGAACCATCTAAGGAGAGGTTATAGCAATTATTTGCAAAGAAATATTAATAAAATGAAATCATAAAATCTTTTGAAAGTAACGTTGCAGAATCTTAAGTCTGACTTTTATACAATATCTTAAGTCTGAAGAGTTTCAATCAGTAATGTAGTATTCGCATTAATACTTGAAGCCGATATTGTAACAATAATAAATCATTTGATTAACTGGTTCCATTTCAATAACGTTCGGTTGACAATGCAAACGTAGTTAATCATCGACGGGCCATAGTAAAGGACAAGTCGACGACCGCTCGGACACATCTCGGCTTTGAATAAATAAACCTGCTATTGAAATAAAATTAACCAACTTGACGCACCGAGGCCCTATTTAATTCGTTTACTTATTCATTAATATAGACGATAAGTTAAGTGGCAGTGTACAGTGTTGTGGAGTACAATAGGTACAAATACAATGTAGTATTGCGAAGCGTCTAGACGGCCTCATTACAACCCGCCGCCCATCTCCGGCGCGCACCCCATCCCTCCCCACAAATATCTAATGAAAATATGCCTTTTTAATCATACAAATACGAGCATTTACAGCAGCGAAAAATTCTACGTTTATCTACTAACAAATGCTTGAATATCTATAAATCTGGTAAACAGATTATCCTCCGTTGATCCTCGCTCCGTAATGTTGGAACGATATGGGAACTCGTTCCAAGTTCACAAGAAGTGTTCGTAGTTTCGGAGGTCTATCGTGTTACGGAGATAAATTAGGCGCGCCTACCAGATAATGTCGTTGACTCGATTTGGGTCGATGACTCGTCATATTGACACGTTACGGGGACATTATTCACATGGTCCTGGCGTACCAGGTGGTACATATTTGTATGTCGGCTAGTGCCTACCCCATCTTCTACTAATGTAAGTAATAAAACGCGACCCCTCTGAACGCGTCCTTTTTGTACTTATTTTGCACCCTTCTTGTGAACTCTAGGACGTTGACTCCCGAATATTTTTCTTTATTATGTCGTAAAATATTTGAGTGTCTTCAATTGTTGCTACCTGCGATGATTCGCCCTTGGAATGATTTTAATGAAATTCTTAATTTTGTCTTGGCGATCTGTAATTTTGTTAAATGTCCGAGTTCCAACATAGACTAATTGTGTCATTTCCTGTTTATGATGTACGATTTATTCCGATGGTTCTTAGTCATTAATCTTCCTGAACTAAAGGAAATCCACATTTATATTACTTTGGTGCAAATCAAACTATATGCAAGTTAGCAATAACGAGAAAAATGTCTTCGTATTATGTCGATGGCGCACTGGTATTTTCCTCGTAAATGCCAAATTGAAGATGTGTGCGTGCGTCATCTTCCTCGAGGAAATGATGGTTGTTTATTCGATAACTCAAGGTCCACTTCCAGGAAATATCCGATGCAAAGTGCATCGCCATTGCCACTATCCTCTGAAGATTAATATCTCTATTGATACCAGTCGGTTAAGTTGCCGTGGTATTGACACACTAATTTATATATCGAGTCAAGGGCGGAATTTATAACGATATCGAGTTACTTCGCAATTATAAGAGATAAACTGTCTGATAAAAGATAATTCCACTTTCTAGTACGATTTTGTGGCATTGATTGCTAAATGATTAATTGCTATCAAATTCTTTAGTGGAATTGGTTTGCACCGGTCGATTCAGTGACTTATAACCCAAATTAAGCTACCCCCCTTCATAAGACAAGCCATTAAGAACTTGACTTAACCCAAACACCGTTCAAACAAAACTGGAGGTGGACAAAATTATTCAAAGACATGGCTCACTCGTGGTTACTTGATGTAGCCGGCCCCTGAAGTACGTCCTTTCGTCCGGGCGGCGCCGGGCGCCCCACAGCAGTCGGGCGGGGCGTTGACTCCGCAGTACCACTCGTAGTTCGTACCACGTACGGGATTTATGATAGTCACAGATACGTAGAACACGTGGTGAAATTCACTCGTTCACCTTAATGGCAAGATTTATATTGCGAGGTGCGAATCGTTCTAGATTGTTAATTCCGCGATGATGACTTGAATGTGTGCTATCGGAAGGAGTTGCGAGACGGATCGACTTGTTGCTCCGTAATTTAGATTTTGACTCGGAATCCGATCTCGGATGTGTTTGTACGATTGTGGAGATCCTTTGAACTAAATTGTTCTTTTACTTCTGAATGCTTTGAGGAGTGGTTGAATTTAAAATGTGGCTACTATTTACTTGAAAGTTTGTTTTATTCTCATTTTACGTTTAGCTGAATAGACCAGTGCCAATCCCTTTCAACAAGGCAAAAAGTCAAATAAAATTATAGTAGAATGAAACCTATTCCAAAAGGAAGAGAATATGATAAAAATGGAAGAAAAAATAAATTCCACTCCATTCGTGGTCGGGAAGTGGGAGGGGGGTAGCTTTTAAGGGTAAAAATCGGTTTATCGCGATTTTCGGCGAAACTACAAGTCCTATAGAAAAAAGTTGAATTACGAAGTTATAGGTAATAATAAGATCTACAACTTTTGTATTTCAACTTTTTTCACATACCTCATAATTTTTGTAGAAAATTTAAAAAACTAAGCTTTTCGTTTTTTATATTTATCTTTTACAAAAAAAGTTTTTTTCTTACCAAATTTGGTGAAAACTTGTCTTTGTATGAACCAAACACACTCTAATTTTTTGGAATTGAAAACTTTATTTTTTCACCTGATATTCATTTAATATCAAAAAAGCACCCTACTTTTCAATCGAAAATTCACGCGTCAAAATATAAGCTTTTTTAAAAAAGTCAGTGGGTTTTTTGTCGGTTGCTATCTCTACTTTTTGATAGTCTAAAATAAAATAAACGTTACTATGGAAAATGTTCTCACAAAACGCAATATATATACAAGAAGTCGAATCGAATTTTATTCTTGTNTTTCAATCGAAAATTCACGCGTCAAAATATAAGCTTTTTTAAAAAAGTCAGTGGGTTTTTTGTCGGTTGCTATCTCTACTTTTTGATAGTCTAAAATAAAATAAACGTTACTATGGAAAATGTTCTCACAAAACGCAATAAACTAGAAGTCGAATCGAATTTTATTTTTGTAATCATTATGCACAATTTTAAGCTATTTATTAAAATTAACACTCTAATTACTCGTGTAGCGTAAGATTTCATGGTACAGACGACAGCACATCAAGTTACCACAATCTATCAAATTTCTGCGATAGATTTTCAACCTTATCACAATAGTGGAAGGTTGATGTTCGATTGGTAAAAATTGACAGATACTGTATACGTTGACCTGCTGTCGTCTGTACATTGACAAGTAAAAAAAATATAATTTAAAATATTTAACAATCAGATAAGTTAATAATTTTTATATTTGATAAGACATGAGTGACAGTATTATACTGTTTTTTATGGAATCCCATGAAATCTTACGCTACATGTGTAATTACAGGTTATCTATTACTAATATATAAAGAGGGAAAACTTTGTTGTTTGTTGTGTTTGTTTGGTTGTAATGAATAGGCTCAAAACAACTGGACGAGTTTAAAAAATTCTTTCACCATTCGAAAGCTACATTATCCACGAGTGACATAGGCTATATTTTATCGGGTACGGGCCAGTAATTCCCACCGGATGCGAGTGAAACCGCGGGAAAACGGCTAGTTTTTAATTAAATAGCTTAAAATTGTGCATAATGATAACAAAAAAATCGATTCGACTTCTAGTTATTGCGTTTTATGAGAACATTTTCCATAGTAACGTTTATTTTATTCTAGACTATTAAAAAGTAGAAGATATCAACGAACAAAAAAACCACCGATTTTTTTAAAAAAGCTTTATATTTTGACGCGTGAATTTTCGATTGAAAATTAGGGTACTTTTTTGATATTAAATGAATATCAGGTGAAAAAATTAAGATTTCAATTCCAAAAAATTAGAGTGTGTTTGGTACATACAAAGACAAGTTTTCACCAAATTTGGTAAGAAAAAAACTTTTTTTGTAGAAGATAAAAATAAAAAACCAAAAACTTAGTTTTTTGAATTTTCTACAAAAATTATGAGGTATGTGAAAAAAGTTGAAATACAAAAGTTGTAGATCTTTTTATTACCTACAACTTCGTCATTCAACTTTTTTCTATAGGACTTGTAGTTTCGCCGAAAATCGCGATAAACCGATTTTTACCCTTAAAAGCTCCCCCCCTCCCACTTCCCGACCACGAATGGAGTGGAATTTATTTTTTCTTCCATTTTTATCATATTCTCTTCCTTTTGGAATAGGTTTCATTCTACTATAATTTCTTTTTTATTCAAAAATTATCGACCCTGGTCTAGAACTAGTAGTTGCAACATAATCTTATCTATTTCCGTAGTAGTACGAATGATTGTTTTTATGTGCTTATTGACCTACATCTCACTCCATCTGTGAACATTCGTACGGATCGAGAGAGTAAACAGTTTTATGAATTTAAACACAGACGTAGGTATTATTTGTTCATATTTGGAGTTGGTGATATCCGTGCCAAACGTGTTTGCGGATGCTGACTTCTGTTTGAGAACGCACGCCATATTTATTCAATTTTCGTAAGCAAATACTTATTTAAAATTTTCAATTAAAACTTTATTCAGTGTTTGCTTAAAGCGGAACGATAGAAGTTTTCGTATCACTATTAGATACTAATGTATGGAACATGTTGACCTTTTTATGTCTTTTAACAGGCATAACATTATAGTCAACGATCATATCAAGAACATCGTTGTTATCAACATTATGAAGCACTTTATTGATACCCCGAACCCGATTCTAGAGGGTTAACATTAGAATTCTTACTCGAAAAAGGTCACTTTAGGAAGAAAGCGTAACATACGCTTGCTGAATTCCAAAGACCTTTATCGGAGATTACATTAGATCCAAAATTGATACATTCCTTACAAAGACATATACGAGTAAATGTCGAAATGTAGAAGGTTAGTCCAAAATACAGATTAGTCTTTGACGGTACACTGTAGGATTATGTGAAAACAATACATAAATAAAAGGGACGTAAAAGGTACTTTAGTAAATAGCCGTGCGGAAAATGCTCCAGTGAAACAGGTCTCGTAAATGATTTGCCGTTTCAATCAAATCTCTGCACATTGAACGACAAACTCGAAAACGTTTACTTTGTTCCATTTTGAGCTCTGTTCCAATTGTGTTACAACTATATTATGGTGTTCGTTTTTATTATTTCTATAAAGCGGCGTGTTCTGAAATTGAATCAGATGCTCATATAATTTTGATGTGGAATCGTTTGGGATGATCCAATAATTTGTGTGGTCAGTTGCGGTTGAGTTTCCCGGAAGCTGGAGTAATTGTTTTGTTGCTACAAAGTAGACAACCTGCAACTTTTAAAGTCTCACTGTGGGATTAAGTAACAGTATTGTTAAAATTTATCCTATGTCTTGAATTTGCGAAAATTCTTCAGCGTTCCTCAAAATTTCGTGTTTTATAAATAAAACTCTTTCGCAGAAACGTATCTCTCCCACCAAAACTTTGCAAGAACTGATCGATCTTTTGATTACTGCATCTAATCAAAATTCCCCTTTCCTAAACTCGAAATAATATTTAAATCAACACAGCCAGAGTCCGATTATTAAATAAAGCTTAAACAATCACTGTGAGCGGTTCCGGCGAGCCCATTCGATGGAGCGTTTTAATTAATCATATTCTTGTTATAGTAACAAAACTGGCGTTATCAATTTGCCGCTCCGATTTTTAATCAATAAATCATCGCAACGAAATTGGCTTGATAAATTTTATGCTATTTATAAACCGGCATTCTGTGAATTCCATTCCTGCCAAATAGTGCAATGGCGGCCAAAAGTATGAGGGAGGAGGAATTATGGGCCAGCAATTTGCTTTTAGTTTCTGCGTAATAGCGGTTTTGATATTCATCACATGTCACCCCATAAGTCTTGGAAAGCACTTAGCGGGTAGGGGCCTAACCCCATAAACCATAAAGCCCTGATCTTCCCAAACGTTCAATAACGGGGGATTATGGCAAAAAATAGTGGTATTATTTGCATGTATTCCCAATAAGCTTGTGTTGTGAATCACGTTGGTCGACAGTGAGCCGGTTTATTTAAGCCGAGACGACACATGCCGGCCACACGGCCGCGGCCTCGTGATGATACATGTATACGCTATTTACGATTGTATTACCATTTATAAGCTTACCAGTCCTGTGCAGTCTGTGCTTTTGCTTCTTTTTTTGACTTTAGTCTTCACTTGAAGTATGGCTATTCAATAAGGATGGCACGTGTCACGGCTTGAGTTAATATAGCGTTAAGCTTTTCTTGATCAGGATCTTATAATTCAAAGCTTTTTTGGGGTTGAGAAAATGCTACTGATTATTTGCTTTTTTTCAAAAGAATCAAGAAGCAACATGCAGAGTTCAGAATTTCCACTAAAGATAACAAGAATTAATTAAACTAATTTGTAGACTTTTATCAATTTCGTTATCATTTTGATAAGTCAAATGAATATTGCTGATGAGGTGAATGTAAACATAAATGAAAACGTTAAGACTACATACCACACGAGAACTAATTCAAATAAAATAAATGGCCATTTAATTTATGGAGATGATGAAGATATGATTTAGTTTAATACCGATAAAAATAAGATAACTATATTTTTTAATAAAAAACTTTGATATTTACAATCATGAATGAACATACTATTTGCAAATAGTCCAATTCAATTAAGGCTTCGAGTTATTGTACAAACCTGGCGCTTGAGAGATAGATAGATGCCTAGACATTTTCAAGGCTGGGAAACTAGGTTACAGAACGGGGTCAAAAATTTGGCGAGCTAGTAAATGTGAAGGAATTGGTTTAGACCTTTAAGCAAATTGAGCTTTGTCAACTGTCTTGTTAGCCTTGATTTAATCTCTTTCATCTTATAGCCCTTGGTAACATAAAACACTAATCACAGATCCCTCTTATTTACAGCCACTTCTTAATGTTGTATTAATTCTGGGTAATCCAAAGAGCCGTTATCATCAACAACATTATTTTAAGACAGAATAGTAATTTAGTTAATTATCTGCTTAGCTTTATCATTGTAGAGATTTATTTTAATTTGCTTTGAAGAAAGAAAGGATGCCGTAAATTCACAATGGACGGTGGTTTGTGCTGTAATATCTTAATCGTTTTAACGGCACCTACTTAACCTGACCTACGAGTATATTTGTGTGGGGTGTTCTATTGACCGACTGGTGTTACTTGAAATGCTAACGTTTCGTTTTGTCTGACAGGTGACAGGCAACAGGGATCGCGTGAGCCAGCAGATTCAGACCAAACTCGGCGATTATCACCTCGCGCAGTGGTTCATCGATGACCCTAGCAAATCTATTGGGATCTGCGCCGAACCACCCAGCCCTGCACCATGTAAGTTTATTTTTTTTTGCTGTTCTTTTATCAACATATTGACACTTAGTAGCTTTAATAACTATAAAGATTGAAATGAGAGTTCTGAAAAATCTCAGACTTAATTTACGTAGACTTTGGGTTTCATCAAAAACATCTATTGTATTTTATCCTTTGTAAGGTGTAATGTCAATCCAGGTCACAGTTCGGTCGGTGCTGTATATGTTCGTAGATACGCCATGGGTTGGCAACATGCCACTATATTGTTATCAAGTCCTAAGCTGCTATGTTTATTAAACCTGGTTTCATAGTCTCCATGGTGCTCCGGTACATGTTTCATTAAACACGTTGGAGATGAGAATCGTGACTTTGGTTCGAAATGTAGCTATAGGATTTTGATTAAGGTATCAGTTTAATTTGTGGACTTGGTCGCGTTATTTTATGAATTTTAATGTTTCTTATTGATTGCGTATTTTTTTTATTGGATTTTGCTTGAATACTTATTTGATCGGTAATATTAGTAGACTGATGACAATTCTATGTAACGCCATCCTCATGGAAATAAATATTTAGTTCAAACTAATTAAGATCTTTCGGTACGTTATCTATAAAACTATTTTATCCATCACCTTCGTACTTGCAATGAATTTCATTGAGATAACTTTGTAGAAATTAACTAGAAGTTCATACGTTAGTTCGCTTCGAAAAGTCCTTCGGAAGGTAGAACCAGTTTCAAGTGCTTCCAACTCGTTATTACTTAATAACTTTAAAAGATTTAACGCTACCAACCTAGTTTTAATAAACTTTTAAGAGTTTTGGTTTTGGCGGCTGATATAAAACACTTTTTAGTTTAGGTTATAATTTTGAATAAGTAAACCAATTCAAATTCGGTAACTTGTCTTGAATAACTTGTGAACTATTAAGTATTTTCGAGGAAAGCTTAATAATAGAGCTATAGACAATCCAATCTACATTCCCTTGACCAAATAATTGGAGTGTTTGTGAAGTAGACCTGTACCGTTTTATCACAACTCAACGCCGAACAAGGAAAAGGCTTCAGATATCCCCAAACCATTGGCGTGGAAATTCAATTTAATTTCGTATAGATTCCGTCTTGGACCCGATCCGATGACGCAGTTACCGAATAAAATACTTTGTACGTACATTATGCATTATGAGCATGGCTTTGTGTGCGGTTTAACTACTTCTACTTTGAATGACTCTTAATAGTACTTAAGTTGTCACAAGTATGCGCATATCGATCGTGATTATTAACGTCAGTGAAAATGGTACTCTTCACAAACGTACATACCTTAATTTTGGTAATTCGGTTCTTTGTAAGCATAGCATAGAATGCACTGACGTAAGTCACCTACAGACACGGCGTTATAACATGAGGAACTACATCGGAGCGCGTCTATAAGTCTTGGACAGCAATTAATTTGTGATAGTCTCCGTAACCTTAACAGACTGAATATAGGACAAGGTAAACGAACACTTCGTAATACATCTTTTAAATCGAAGAAAGCGCCAAGGAAACCCGTTGCTGAAAAGGAGAAACTGAATCATTCCACATTACATTATGTAGACTTGTTGAGCACACTTTAACACAAGAACGAACATAGTTGTGTTTACCCTACTGAATATTGTAGGCATGGTGTAGAATATCCGCTAAATTAAATTACGTAACTATGTAGCTAATAGTAATTATATTAACATCAATAACATTGTTTCAATCAGAGACGGTCAAGATACCAAACAAAGCTGTATGGAAAACACCTTATAAACACAAGGAAAAGTTTTTAACTTCCCCCAAGATTATACTCGGTGGGGATGATTTGGGGGGAGGACATTAGCATAACAAAAGAGGATAAAGCTATTTGATACGCAATTGTGCTCTTCCGACGTTTCCGAATCTTCCAGTTTTCAGGTAAACCCGAGTGGTTATTCGATATGTTTATTCGCGAAACGTGTTACGCTTGCAAAACAACTAATTTGGGCTAATATTAATACGTGCTTTACCTACAAGTTCCTTCTTCGGACATCATTGAATTCGTGTTAAAAACAAAAAATATATTGAAGTAAATCATTTAATAAAAAATGATTTCTTTACAAGTACGTAGGTATTACACGAAGTGTACAAACTTCTAAATTGTTTACGTGAGTTTGTTAACCAACCGTGACACAACATCCTTGATACGTCCATTATATAAATTGTGAAAATTACAAACCATTATGAAATTAATTTCATAATTTCTGTTAGTGCTGTGGTGAGGTGAGAAAATTGTAAGATTGCACGCTTTTGGAGTTGAGTGTTTTAAATATTATAATGGTTCGCTAGAAGATGTGATCGACGCTAAGCTACGCAGTTGATAAATGATAATAAATGGTTGAGTGGGCTCTACCCCGCTGGCCTAGGACGCGAGATCACGGCCGGCCGCTCTGTCACAGTGACGTCACGCACCGCTACGTGACACTGACGTAAGAGGGACGTCACGCTAGTACAGACGTGACGAAAAATTGCATTTACACACCCTCTATGATCTCTTCGCAACTATGTCGAGACTGGATTTCAGTAAATATAGTGTCAATAGCAAAGGAGATAGTATCACACTCGTCGATTTATTAACAGTTCATTCACATCGAGCTATTTTTACGCGCCAGTTGTTGTTCGATTTCTATCGGCTAATTGATGTGTAATTATATTTCATGTTTTATATAAACAAAGAAAAGGAAGTAAGATTTCTATAATGGATACTTAATGTTATAAGGCGCTCCGTTAAGTTTTTATTCGAAGCTCCTGGATTTAACCGAAAAAAAGCCGCTTTAAAACGTCAGCGCCATAAAAAGAAGTGTATATGGTAATGATATTCCTCCAGAAGGAAATAATTGTAAGACATCCCATAAAGCTGAGCCAACTATCGTCGCGTTTTACGATCATTCGGATGCTCGGCCAGTAGCTCTTAATTAAACCGGTTAGAACAATGTACCTAACCTTATTCCAGACCTTTGATGTCCTATAAATTATACATGCAAAACACATACGCCAAACAGATTGCGGGAAAGTTCTCAGATAAATATGTAGCGACATTACGTGTGTTCGCTCCCACATACGAGTCATATTTATACGAGAAGCCCCATTCTGCAAATGCACATTATAGACATTTACTGCCTTACTCGCATGTGACGAGTGCATTGTGAAAGTCACTCTCCATCGCGACTAGCTAACTATATGCCTGTCTGTAACGCGCTCTCATGCAACCTCATTAGTTACCAACTTAACGTAATTTTATGCGATTGGTATCTGTTTAATATCGAAACTTTATTGACCCTTGTCAATACGGTAATGGAATAGTTTCCTGTCACGCGAAACAAATTGAACGTAAAATTGTGTAAATCAATGAATTGACTGGCTCCGTCGTGGTTGTAATGAAGAATGATCCAGTTTTTGCACGGCCGTCGGAACCGGTCGCTGTAGCGTACAGCAGTGTAAACAAGCTGTTGATAAATGATTCAAAAATCGCGAGCGACGCCCGTGTCGCGTGACAAACATTCGTGTCGTGTGACGCGACGCACTCCCTGTCGCCCGCAGAGTTCCCGCGCCCCGCACTACACCTAATGACTGAAACAAAGCACTTGTTTGTCGTCAACGCCTTTCACTATTTCCTCTGGGAAAGTTCCAAACAATTATCTAATATCCTAATATTATTTACACAAGCTAGCAACCAACAGCGTCTGTAGTATTCATCCGACTAAGAAAAACATGTAATAATTAGCGCGTGTGTATATCAAACACACGTCTCTCCTCGTACAATTTATAGCTTCGAAATATATCTTATATTTTATGATACTCGCTTTGAATAAGTAGTTGAATGAAAATTTTCATTTTCAGCCTTGGATGCGATGCTAGTCGAAAAATTAGTTTTTAATAAAAACTGTTTTGAGATTGAGCAATATGATCGATAACGTCACTCGCGCTCTCTGCATGCAATATGTGTGTAAACAATTAATGTCCGAAGAACAATGAGGAAAGTCATTAAAACATAATTCCCATTGTAACGCTACGGTAAAACCGTAACTAACTCGGCCGGCCGCCTTATCACGTAAACCGATGGTTTACTGGCTCGAGCACTTTGTCACGCGACTAGCCTTATTTGTACCTTGTGACGTTTAATAATGACATCCAGCGCTTTTTGTGAAGCCGCGCCTAGATATCGACAAACAGTGTCGAAACATGCCCGCGCTACAGCAGTCTGTTAGGTCGGTGTAAGAAAACACATTTCTCTGATGCATGCGTCCCATAACTTAGCCCCGGCGACGTACTGAACCGCCGAGTTAGCTATTGCTTGACTTGCCACTGAGTTATTGAGCTCCACGCGTGTATCGCTTGGATTTCTTATTCTAAGAATATTCTACAGATTATTGAGGTCGACTTGATTTACATTGAATACGCCGTACAAAATCCTAAATCAAATTGGCGTGTAGAATGCGTCCGATTTTATATGGATCGTAATCAAAGAGAATAAAAATGGGGTCTCAGATTTTACTAGATACAGAATTTTAGACGGTCATAAACTGAACATGAGTTCACATCCATTCTGGTAGATTAAGGAAGGGAAATACATTTTCTACAAAAGGAAATAAAGAGGTCTCATCTTAGGTGGCATGAAGACGTAGAAAGGGTACCTAATTTGTGGGAACCATTATTTAACTGTGATCATATTGACATTGCGGGCAACAAGAGCGTGCGATTGGACGTGCATTGGTTTAATTCCGTTAACGACTTATCTCGTCACAACATGTTCTGTGTCCATTACATTCCGATGGTGATTTGATGTGCGGTCATGATAAATGATGGGCATCGGTCAACGTTGACAACCGCGGACGGTCCGGCGGCGCACGCTCGCAAATTGACTTGTCATTGCATTATTGTGGCCCTAATATCCTGTACACTAACTCCCCGCCTTATGGAAATGTAGTCATGCTTCAGATGAAGATGTATGAGAAGTCGCTTCACGGTGAACCTCTCATTTGCGACGACGTCTCACGGCTTCGGGAGTGTTAACTACGTGTCCTGTGTTTCTATAAGGGGAAAATTCATATAGCTGAAACTATGCGCATATAGCACGTTTTAAATCAGCGCCCATTATTCATGCACGATTAAATAAATTGAACAAGTAACGTCACGTGTCAGTGATAAAAATCTCCATAGGTACAACACTATGTTTACGAACATAAAAGAGATTAAGATATTTAATGTCATATACAAAATGAAAAGCCTTTATTCGGATAAATCCTTCCTTTAAGAGATACACGGTTCCAAACGGTAATTCAATAACCTTAAGTTCTCGTAATTATTGCAGAAGACTTCACGAACGTTTTGACGCTGTAATTTATTAAAGTTGAAAGGTTTTCGGTATCTCGACCGAAATATCGCTAAAAGACTCTTCTAAATATTGGGTTATGATCGCATTATCGTGAAAGAGGTCCGTGAACGAGCTAGCAAAACTGACGGATTGATAAATATGCTTTATAAAAAAATATGTTATGGAGGTAGATCTTGCCACTGTTTACAAGTTTTGGTGGTTCAGTAAAATTTAGGAATATCTTGGTAAATAAAAGTATTAAATAAGCTCTGTCTAGAATAGCAAGAATATTATATCTACGCTTTATGCATTTGAATTCAAAGGTAAAGAAATTGGGCAAAATTCCCAGTGGTTCTGACAACTCTTGATGTCAAGGTGAACGGTGTAACATTTCCGGCTTTTTTTTATTAAAGGACGTGTTTCCTTTTGTATATTAACCAGTTCCAGCCCCCAAGACCCTAGGGGTTGCAGAGCTTCACCCTCTGTTATAAGCACGCAATTTAATTTCAATTCAATAAAGTTTTTATGCTTCTTACCAGTGAAGTTGTAAACAGTCAAATTATGTTAAAATCACTTATTTTATTGAGACTAATTAAATGGTAGAAGCATGTTGAAAGGTAATGTACTTAACCGGAGTAAGGACTTAACCATTTACTGAAGAACATAGATTTTCAATTCGGGCAACCTTGGATACCCCTGGGTAAGACTAGTTATCAGTCTTACTCAGGGGTCTGACCACCCGTGACGACTGCCAAAGATGTTCAAAAGAAGTCCAGGACCCACCAGTTTAGCATGCCTTCCGAAACACGGAGGAACTCTCAAACTTATGCCGAGATAGAGCCATCCACGAAGCGACCGCGTCAAGCGGTGCTTAACCTTATGATCTAAAGACCCATGCGGCTGTTACTTGATTCTTAGTTTATATAAAGTTTCACAACTACCCGTGCCATCATAATTTCCGTGAAAATGAATTTAATTTTAAGCACAGATCTTCGTAAAATTTTAAAAGGTGGCTGGCATGTTGAATTTGACAAGTTACCTCTTAACGGGGCCCCAGGGGGGCATTCAAACGAATTGGGTGGAGTTTAATGTTCTTGATTGTTCCATCTAGCGTTTAATATTTTAATGAAATCATGAATTAAAAAGTAAAAGGGGTTTTCTTTCAGTTGTCATCGGCACTTATCTTGTTGGTGAACGAGCTTTTAATTTAGGGTGAATTCTCTAGGATATTATTTTCTTTATTTTTGTCTTACTTAAGACATCAAGGCACAAGTATGTATTGTTGGATCATTTCTTTAAATGGGTATGGAATAAGTATTTCACTTCTTACCCTTAAATCACAGTCGTGAGTTGATGTTATGTTAATACAGGATTAAAGTACCGTAATACGGTAAGAAGAAATAGCTTAATGACTCACATTCTGGCATGCAATTTTTCCTTAAGGCGTAATAATGATTGAGCGGTTCTGCAGTATCGCTTATGGTGACGCAGACCCGTGCTTTGTTTTTAATAACTCTATTAACAACTATGCAGTGATGATTAAACTACGATTTATGTTTTAATTACTGGATAAATTGTTCATAAGTACAATTAAAAATAAGCATACAATACTTACATGAAAATGGCTTAAAAAGAGCAACAAAAAAATAATCTTTTAAAGCGTATTCGAAAGCTTTCAAAAGTAGCGCAATGCAACGTAATAATAAGTCTGGCAATAAAAACTGAGGTAGTTATGAAGCGTTTCAGTAGCTGCTTGTTTTATTTACTCGTATAACGTGTTGGGAACGCGCTCTGTGAGAAATTAAGGGTTCGGTGGTACACTTAGTGGCGGGTGCACTGCGGTGCTCTGAATATCATGCCAATAACAAGATTTATGTTCCAAAAGAAATATCAACTGTCAATGTTGCTGAACTAAACAATGTTAAAGATACGACAGTTTTCCCGTTTCAAATGAAACATGTTTTCTACGTCAAAAGTTGGCTTCTGCCCTAAGGCTAATTGTTTCTCTCTCGCCTTTTTATTTAGTTGTTTCTTGTGTATAACTTTCTTTTCTCTAAGTCACGGCTATTAAGGGCGAAAAAGCACCGTTTTAAAAATATATTATTGCATTCCTCCAAAGAAAAATGACGTACGTGCGTTCATCATTGGGCTACGAAATAAGGGTACCTACCAGTAAAAGCGAAAGCGTGGGAAACGTCTGATGTACGTCACTAATTCTAACTAAATGTTAAGGTCTGAGGTGACTCAGTGGCTTTTCACTAGAAAAACAAAAGACTCACTCGTGATACAGAGTAGAGAATGTATAGAAGGTACACTCTGTTTTATATGCAGACGTGCACTGTTCTGGACAAAGTGGAATAATATTGTTGAAATCTATACATGTACCTCTGCCTCGGTAGTGTTACTGAAATGCAATCTTAAAGAAACGGAAATCTATGTTTACGCCATAAATATTCCCTTATAAGAATTGGCCAAAATTACTGTGGCACCCTCTTAAATTTTCTTACATTAATCTACTGCCTCGTACATTATAGTGTGGGCATGCTGTATTATTACTTCATAGACATGAATAGTACAAGATGTGCGACCTAGTTGCGGAGTCAAGGTTCAATTTACCAATCATGGGCGTGACGAAGCCGTGTGGCCCGAAGTATACCACTATTGTTCTCATCATTAATAAAGCCCATCGGATGGGCAACAGTTCTGATCTTAATTTTCTTATGGTAACAGACTTGTTATTGTAGATTTATGGCCAACTTGGGATAAACCGTTGTGTGTCGGAAATACTGATCAGTCTTTTTTTGTTTCTCGTTTACTGAAGGATTAGTAAGTTAAGTGTTGGTACAGAAGAAAAATAATAGCACCTACGGAAGCAAAAACCTTCTTGTATTAACCCCAAACAGCCTGGGCTCAATAGTCTCATACAAAAATTCTTCTTCTTAAGTCTTCTTGAGTTTTACTGAACAGTGAGTCATTATACTCGTCATACCTGTAAAGGCAGCTTGTGGGCAGAGATGTCACACACCCACTATTCGGCAACAAGGTTCCATTCGACTGGGGGCGATTGCTCATATCGAAGGTCACAGTTAGCCTAATACCGTCTAGACACAAGTTAATTAAACTGTACTCAGTAGTGTATTGGGTACAGACCATTAGAGGTAGAAAAGGTATTTATGTCATTTGATCACGAAGATGTGGTGGGAAGCATCGGCACCAGGTGACAAACTGTATTTCTCTCAAGGCTTCTATAAACCTAAACGTTATTGCTTCACGCTTCGAATAGCACCGACGTGCCTGTTTTACCACTTCTGTTACTATATCCTAATAAAATAAATCTACCTCCCCGTCCCTCCCCCGACCGCAGGTCTTATACGTACTTTTCATATTACGCCTCAGTTTCATCTGGCTTTGTATATTACTCAACTTTTCTCTGCCATTTTTGCATGTTGCACTTTGTGCTCCACAAAATTTTCACTAATTCTCGTTGCTAAATAACTGCGCTTTACGTGAAATGTTGGGAGTAATAACGTGGTTAATAGACAGAAATGTTAAACTAAGTAACTACTTAGAAGTGTTATGCAAATCTGTTCCAGAATTATTAGTCTCCAGTGGAAGATATTCCTCTGGTTAGCAGACTCATTGTCGTAATTACTTTAACTATAATTAGAATTTATAACGACTTACAATGGGTTACTGGGTGTGCTTTACAAACAATTATATAGTGGCGGTACAATTTATGAAAAGAAAGGAATGAGGAAAATTATTTGGCCAACATTTCCCGACCTACGGCAGTGATAAATGTAAGTTTCGCGCATTTCCTTATCAACGTGTTATTTTCATTAGAGTATGCAAATGACGTAACATTTCACAAGTCCACGGCATGGGGCCAACGTTTGGCCTCTGATCCGTCTCGTCTATCAGTCATCATTAACACATCCACAAACGCGGATGTTTTATTATAGAACGTGGTGAGTTCACCCTTGACATTCATTCAGGCTCCCCGGCCTTATTACACGGCCCTCGCAAATATAATTTACATTTGTAATCGAGATTACAATGTACGTATTGTTTAAATGGGATACGGATTTTGGGGTAATATCGGGGATTTACGAAATAACGACGGTAAACCGTCGCGTATAGAGTTCAGGATTATTTTAATAAGTGAGTAGCTGAACTGGCGCGCGAATGAAAGATTTATGAGGGTAATTCTTCGGAGGTGGTAAAGCCGACGTGAATGCTGAATTACTCTTATTATTTCTGTTGGTTCACTCTTTTATTTCGCTCACCTCTTTGTGCGGCCGCTGTGAAATATGCTCGCATGAAAATATGATAAATGTACTGGAAGCCGTGTGAGCCAATGGGTTTTATTCTTCTATGCCTGTCTTCAGTCACTCCGACTTTCTAGCCACACATCATTATGCGCTTATTACAGGCGGCTGTTAGAGGATTATGCCTCATTAGTTCTCCATTCTTAGTCTCACCCAGTGGCAGCTTAACCCTTGAAACGCGCACCGTAGAAAATTCATATAATCGTTGTGCAAATTACAGCGACATGAATGTTTGTGGATGATATCGCGTGTAACAAACAACACGAGCTATTTGTGGGCGTGCGTACTGTCTACTTACAAAGTATATTGGCATGAGGCGGCTCTCAGGACACCGATATGAGGTATTACCCCCGAGGGACAGCTGGGAATTGATTCCGACGCCAGCCAAGAAAAATGAACAACATACAAAATATATATTGCGTGTATCGGGTTAGGAGTTGTGGCGTACATAAAGAAGCCTGTAGGTCGCCGACTGGACAATTTATAGCCGTTTGACATTGGACGCGTGTTATGCGTTCCGCTGTCCCCATCTCAAGCAATTCACAGAATCTATATTCATGGTACGAGTTCAAGGGATGCCATGCCAGGGGTGGGGGTGTGCAGGAGCAGTGCGGCGCCTGTTTACGAATTTTCTTTAATCTTCAACGTGTCTCTTATTCGTAAATATAAGCCCAATCCTTTGATACAAATATCAAAGCCTGACATTTGACTTCCTCATACTCGGTTTGTTTAGCGTTTGATTTGGTAAACATAGCGTTTTATCCTCTTCAGCATTAATAGCAACGAAATTGTTTTTATAAAATGTCTCGTGTTATGTGAAAGCGATATCGTGCCGCGAATGCTATCTTTAAATCTAATTGGTATTGCATACGACTGCGGTCTTGTGTTATAAACAAAGCTAGGCATGGCGCCCGGGGTTTGCTTACGGTAAGATTGCAACTGATATCTGGACCGAGAATCTTTTACTCGAAATAAGCAGTAATACTTACAAACAGCCGCTTGTTGGTAGCGTCTGAAATCCGCCAATATGTGATGTGCATATAAATGTTTTGAGTGCTGTCGGCAGACGTGGAACGTGCCCCGCCAGACCTCGAATAGACGTTGATTATATGTAAATTTCAAGAATTACTCGTATTTTGTGCCGCGATGCCATTTTTGATGTAACATAGTCTTGCACGATGGAGCAACGTGCTCGTCTCGTTGAACCTCAGCGTCAAACATTTATGTATCTCCTTGCATATCCAAGTGACAATTGTTACCACATATTACGGATTTACATTTTGCTATCAAATATTGGCAATGTTCACAAGCTTGTAAAATAATTTCAATTTAACACACAGAATAAACAAAGTTTATCGTTTAAATAAGTTCTATGTAGACGTAGTAATGTTTTACTAATATTATTCATAACCTTTGGGAACAAAACCACAACGTTTTGAATACGTACAAAAATTAAACATGACTTGTTGGACCTTCAGCAAAACCCATTACCGCAGATATTTACCCGAAGTTTCAACATAATGTCCAAAGTCCGTAATATCGTTAAAAATAAAGGAACAACTAAGGGTTCTTCCACATTGGCCGAATCTATCACAATGCTTATGGTCACACGAAATAAGCGAAAATCTGTGGGTATCCTTATGACAAATTATACAAATGATAACAAAATTCGGTGTTCGAACTTGAGTTGATACATCATAAGTAGATGGAAGAGCTCTTACTCATTCAGTAACAAAATAGTAAACAGCAAAGCACAATGTTATATCTACTAGGAGATAGCAATCTTTTAGTGCTCTCCACGGAATATCCTTTTTCAAGATACTAAAAGTCGGAATGTTTATTAAGATTATTTGTAAGCCTACGTAAACTGAACGCCAACATAAAAAAACTTTACTACCTTCTCCACGTAAAGGTTAACCTAGAATTTCTCATTCCGTTTCGACCATTGTTGTAATATGGTAAACAGTTCTCGGACAGACCAGCAGGTCTAAATCGTGGTTTTCTTACTTGTTCTAATGTTCATTTAGGACACTATCATATAGTATAATATAGAATGAATTCTTATTTCATTCATGTTGATAGCAAGGCAACGAGTACACAACAACTCTTAGTAAGTAACATTTCATGTTATCAATTACAAACTCGAATAAATCTTCAACAATAGTGACTAATCGAAATTAAGCTAAAACTTCGATCATCGATAAAGGCGATCAGCGCGCCGTCGTACGTTTTGAATATCTCTCACTCTATGAAGAAGAAGAAAAGATTTCTCAGCGTTATGCTCAAGTGAATGAAATATGTTAGGGCTAGGATCAGCGTGAAAGAAACTTAGTTATTTATTGACGAGGAAACTGTGAGGATCTAAGGTATTGTGAATTACCTCAAGATTACAGAAGTTGCCACGAAAATGTTCTTTTCTAACTCGTTTAATCCGTTTGCGGCCCGCAATAGATGTACATCAGTCCTTATGATTGGTTTTACTGTTTTATTTGGTTCTTGAATGTCTTTTTTGTCCTACTTCATTAGTTTTTCTTTCATCTTTGTATCAGTTTGTGACAATGGTATATTACCAAAGAGTTTATGAATTAAGTTGCTATAACTTTTGCTGTTATTGATTTGTGTAGTTGCCTAAAGATTACCGATGTTAGTTCATGCCTAATGTAAACGTATACATATTTATGGGTTTCACAAAGTAATACTATGTTATCGAACGAATGTTTAATAACACACATCTCTGTTTGTATCCGAGGTAGCCCATTGATTGTGTCTGTGTGCTGTCGAGTGTATTCTCTCTGTTTATGCAGTCGGTCGTCTGCATACAAAATACTGGCGTCGTTCGCAACCGCGCCATAACCGACGTTCAGTGATAGAAAACGTATATAAAAATATCTCTTCAGCTTCAGTTCTTTTGTTTGGGAAATGTCTCAGTTCTTGAGATACTTGCCCTTCATCTAGCTCCTGTCTGCCGTAAATGAAGAACACGCTCGTTTGTTTCAAGATTTACTGCTTTTCAACAGTGACTTTATATTTTTTGCTGGTTTCAAATCAGATGTTTGTATCATAAGTTTGGCTATACATAACTTTAACCATATAACATTCGACACAACAATTGGGTATGACTTCTAAGTAAATGCCAAACAACTTGTATAGACATCAACAATGTCGAATACTAAAGTATTATCCAATATAGAAAGTTGTGATAGAAAAGTTTTTCTATGTCAAAGGTCGGACGCTTCCCAAGGCGGAAGCTGGTGATGTGACGTGTATCTTGCAGTTTTATAAATTGTGTATAACACGGACAAGTGTCGCCGCTGTGAATAAATCGTATTAACTTCCTTATAGCGGAGGGAAAGGCCTCGAGACGTGTCGTCGCAGATCGCATTGACCCGCTTACGTTCCGTTTCGCGGTAGGCTGCGACCTCGGGCCGAACAAAGACGACGCGTGCCCTGCATTCTGCTGATCATTCTGTTTTACAAGAACCTTTATAGTTTATACAATCAGGTTATACAATACTTTCTGTTATGATAACACCATGCCCTCTCCAGTGAATGTTGACAAATCCGATGTCTCCAATAATTGACATACATAACTGAATGACAATCTCTACGATTTCAAATTGATGCGAACTGAAAGAAAAGGTTTCAGTATTTTGAATTTCAATCACGTTCTCAATCTAGAACTACCAGTTTGGATAAGTCTATGCGAGATCTTGGAGCTCTGACATTATAATTACCAAATCAACATTTATGATAGTAGCCGTTTGGATTACAATACATTAATTATCTGCAATGAATACAGTTTCTACTTTCCGTTTTTAATATTCAATTATGATCGAAAAGCGAAGCGAGGCGGGATAAACATATTATCTGTTGTTTCAGTCAGTGAGATAATATGCCCGAGGGAAGGCCAAAAATAGTGGGTCGGAAGTACTTGGTTTATGCGTGCTTCATTTACATTATAGGAACATATCTTATCTTCATGTAATCAGTATTTATTCGAGGCCATGTACGCATTTTTGAAGCTGAACATACCCTGTTCAATGTCTTAAATTGACATTCGAATGCACTCAACGACGTCGTCTTAAAATGAAACCTGATTTACCCGCCTGAGACTGATTTAATCGTTTGCGCAAATATAATTCATGTAATTATCAACAAAGCAGCGCGAGTCGCCTGTACGCGCGCGCGCACGTGTCAACGGCCGCAGGTGCTCGCGTCATTGGCCAGCAGTGGCCATTGTTCTCACCGCGCCCCCCTCGCCGCCATCAGCCGCACATATGAAACTACCCTACAAGCAATCAGGGCTACAGCTGATCGATTCTTGATCTTTTTGCTTCGGTTCCAACAGTTGTCGCAAACAAATAAAACCCTTTTTTTTGTAGCCAGGAAATGGTCTTAAACCACCTGGTGTCTTTTATTTGTTAGCTATAAAAATACAAGCGTAGGTACATGATGATCGGCCATATCTGTATGATTAAGTATGTATTTATTCACACAGGTGAAGCCAACTCCGAAGCCCGAGATACTAGAAAAACATATTAGCATTGAATACACAGAAGGCGTGGCTATTAATCTAATCCACCGCAAAAAGCACTTTTGCTAAATATAACCATATTGTTTGATGTGTGATCGTTAACAGGCGGATACTGTAATTAATACAAAATAAAAATAATTTTACCACAAAGAAGATGACATGTGGAAATTTTGGCAGACATCGACAGTAATCCGATTCAAGTAAATTATACTCGGAAAAAAATCAACAACGATTTATTTAGCAGCAGCGATTTATTTAGTGCGTCTATCATTAAGTAAGGTACAAGCGATGATGAAGATCATGAAGGGTTAAGTGATGACATTACAAATGACGGTGCCATAAGACAATGTAGCGTAAATAATGTCATGCAACAAAGTTCCCCGCAAATTGTAGGAGCAAGTTGTCATCAAACGATATTATTGTAGTGACAAAGTCCCTTCGTTACTTTAGTGTTGAACTGAATCATCAGCAGTTTATTTATAACAGGAATGTTATAATATCAGATGATAGGATATTGAGTTTGCCAAAGATTGAAATTGTTTCGCGAGCTAACAGGAAATTTCCCAAGTCTATAATCTTGGTTCAGCGATCATTAACCCCTTCTATAATTTTGTTTACCTTCAGTGAATGTTACAACTGTAACATAAATTGCTTTGATTTTTCACAAGCTCTTTTATGGTTTTGTATCCGATTTGAAGCAACAATCGCCACGATAAGGTAACGGTATTTGTAAGGTGAATTCGACACGCGCGCCGATCTGCCGTGGTCGCTCCCGACTAGCATTGTGTGCCCGTCTCCTTTTGTCGAGAGCCTTATACTCAATATTTAGTTACTATTCTTACTTATTACAGTATACATACGTATTGGGGATTTAGGTCAGGAGCTTAGCATATAACTGAATTTCGCTCTAAATCTCTATCCACAGTAATACGATGCAAAACTGAACTTTGGTCTTTGTTTTGAAGCGTCTAAGTTTCTGATACTTGTGAAGTTAGTTTCAATGCAGCACGTGTAATCCCATGTTTATCGTGTTGTATAAAAGTTATTACAATATAATTGCTTATACTGTAAGCTTTGCTTAAATACATACATGTAAGATTTAACAAATATGCTCCTAGATTCTTATAAATTAACTCGTCCTATTTTGGAAAATGATGTGAACAATAAAGTTTCTGTTATTGAGTCGAAGTCTGATATAATCCACTTGATATTTTATATTTCAAATGTTCTGCTGTAACATCCAATGCTTTCACACGGTATGCGTTCCCATAAAAATAAATATCCACTTATAATATAGCTACCGAAAAAATAAGAGAGTTATTGCCGAGAAGATTATCGTGCGGTGTTTTGCCTCTAATCCAATAAGGTGGTCGGATTGCATCGATACGTGTACTGAGCTTGGAGATTCTGAAACGCCCAGTACGAAGCGTCTGCCGTAGAGGCAAAAATGTAATTTGATATTATCCTGGGACTAGATAAATATAGATATCTGAAAATGTCATAGGATCTAAACGAATATAAGTGACACAGCACTTTTTATTTGATCTGTAAAGAAACAGATAGTGAAATGAGTACAGTTTGAAAGCAGCTTTTTTGCATAAAATATTCGACGGTTTCTCCTTATGACCGCACTACGCGCCGTTTTATCGCTAAATGAGATTCAGTTATGAATGTTATGATCGGCACTTGTTAGTGAATCGCATTAGTGGTTGTAAACTGGTAGCGGGTAATGGGAAATAGTAAATTGACCAATCACACGTAAGTATTACGTGCGTGCCAGTAATTGAAGATATTCTGCACTGGCGCGCACTCAACTAAAGCGCTCACAAAATAACCGAATCATCTTATTTATTGAAAGTTATCTTAATCCAATTACTTACGATTTGAAGCGCTTTACAATTTTTCCCACGCATTCTTTACTAGATAGTAGAAAATTGAGATACGATTTTTTTTATAAATTCCATAACATTGTGAAACATGTGAAAACTTATGATTAAATTCCCTGATATTGTGGTTTCAATTGTTTAGATATTACGTATTATGACTAATTTAACTGTTAGTAACCTAACCCATTATAATAACATTTAGTATTAATGTAGGTTACATTCGTCCATTAAACTTCTATAATAATGTACGCAACCCATCGAACATCGACCCGGATTAAATTAACGATATCCGTCTCAATAATACCCATACATACAAAGAACTCCATTATCCCTTGTACACATGTTTCACATAATACAAACACTATAAAACTCATTCTATAACTTTCTGATAGAAAAAGGTGAGGTAGCTATCTATTTAGAGGGGACTATATGGATCAGTGCGCAATCTAGGCGTCGTAACTTGGACTCCTTTGTCCTGATCGCAATCTCCATAAACCAGCTAAACACCTAGCCGAGATTCCCCTCACGAGCCCCGGGGGGCGGGGGCGCCCACCCCCTTCTTTTAGTTATACGGGAGTTAAAGTGCCTTATGATTTCGAGACTGGCTGATGTCGGTCTTTTATTAATCCATAAAAATCTCGGGCGACCGTAAACGTTGACACCAAACAATAATTACTTAGTCTCTTGGAGATTGATGTTTGAGCGCAACAGAATAAGCTATTAATGTTAATTAAACAACTTAATCGCTGTAGACAACAAAGAATCTTCTTTTAGAAATGAGAAAAAAATCTTGCCCTTTTTAAATCAGGTAATTCATAAGTTAATGATGTTTTAGTGGTATTAATAAAATATGTTTGTTTGTCCGCAGGCCCACCATCGCGGCGAGAAAGCGAGTTCAAGAAGCCCGCACACGCCCCCCAGAACGGCGTCCGCCATCACCGCCTCCATATCCCACACAACAAGGTAAACACACACTATAACTATAAAATATGTAGGTAGTGTAAAGCTGCAGCCACCCTGCATCCAGCCAATGTCGTATATGCGCCGCGATCGGATATGTGCGGCCCTCCGGCTGTTACCCTATGCGACCTCAACCCAACTGTCTTAATACAAGCAAATCTGATTGCACAGCGCAATTTGTACTACCTTAACTAATTGCAATAGCGGTTATATGTTTAATATTCTATGAAATAGATCCGCTTCAAGTTTTTCTCTTAAATGCGGAACAGAAATGTTATAAGGTTATGATAAATAATAAGCGACACGTGTCTGGAATTCAAACGCTCCAGATATACTCCATATTGCGCTTCTTGCGAGAATAGAGAAAAAATTCGTACAACTGCTTATCGGTACACAATGGTGTTTATTGTCACGCTGTACGCTTTACAAAGCAATATCAACCAGGAAAATGTTGTGTTATCATGAAACTTTTTAAATTCCCCACCAAACTCTGCCTTCGGGCTCCACCATCTTTTGTGCTGCATCGCTTTGCTTCCCTGAAATATGCTTAACGACAATATAACTTTTTCCTGGTTCAACCTCTTTAAAGACCCGTTTTATTGAGAAACAGAATTTAGATTTAGAACAAGTGCGAACGTGTTAGGAGTCACATTAATATGATGGTGGTAGGGCTGATAAAGGGGGTCATACGATGCGTGACCGGCCTTTTCACGTCTCATTTGGAACTTCTCATGCCGTAACAGAGCCACATCTTGGACTAGTTAATTCCGGCCTGAATTATTCATCAAGCGTACATTGTAATTAAGTTTAATGTGGTTAACTCCAAAACGGCGCCACCAACTTCGATCACTCGGGGAAACTTGCTACATGTAGGTACATACGCTGATGAATGGCAGAATACATTTGATACCGGGAACTTGGTGAGTTAGGAAATCAGACGAACTCTTCATTTATGTATGCTTTGTGTTGTACGTAACAAATGATATTCTAAATGTACCTACATCGGATGTGATAATATCTTCAAAGCACAATTTAGAAGAACAACGATTCCAAATTTGGTCCACAAAAAGAAACAAATCCAATTCGGAGATGTCGTTTAAGAAATCCCAAAACGTAATTCTATTAAGAGGCGAGGTGAATAGAATATTAATGTAATTTTTTTGGTGCAGAGCGATGGTTCCGGTTCTACGGGAGCCCCGCACAGACCGCCTCCACTCAGGATACCAAACGGTATCCAGTCACAGGTCAGTTTGATCAATCCTCAACTCACCTTTCAATATTCAGTAACATACTAACCTATCATCTCATTCATAACCTCCTCTAATAGTTATTATACCAACTCCCTCAGAAGACTTTCAAATGGCTGATCTGGATAATTTATCTTCTAACCATCGTGCTTCCACGACTATTGATCGAATGCATATGCATGCTAGTGCATTCAACATCACTATTTAAATGGGCTCGCCAGACGGATGTCAATAAAACTGTCAATTAGACCAAAAACCGTGGTCACGACATTTATACACCAGTTCAAATGAATTATAGACGGCCTGCAATACCCAATATTGCGCTAGTGATTTTAAAACGTCCATTTGTTTGCAAACCATTGTAAACATGATGGTGGAGTTAACGACCATCGCGTGCCTCCATGGTCCCCAGACAAACATCGATGTTGTCAATAATTAAGTGATCGTCAACTATTTAGTTCTTATTTACAACCAGTTTTTATTTGCTGAGCTATTTATTATTGCAATTGTTAATTTTAAATGTGCAGTTCTTTTTGTGGTTTTTACTAGGTATTGCTATACTTGGAAAGGTAATGGACATTCATGTAGTGATCGCAAAAAAAATAACCTACTCCCACAAAAGCTTGTCATCATCCATGTCATCCAATTAGAACAGCAATTAATTTAATAATACAGATAATTGTAAAAATAGCAAGATCTAGTGTATCTCTATGATGATGAACTTTGAAGTTTACTCCCACGCGTACCACAGATGTAGTTTTCACGTAGTTTCTGGATAGGTCAACACGTGGGAGTTTATTGTATCAAATGTCAGTTTAAAACTCAGCTAATTGATTGTACTATTTCAATTACGGCATTTAGTTATTTGACAATTTCATTGAATGGAAAGAAATTCCTGGTTTTCGTTACAAAAACTGCAACGTGATTGAAATTTGAATTTTTTGAATATCACGTAGTGCATGTGATATAAATGAATGATCCATGTTTTGTTTTACTATACTTTTGCCATCACTTTCCAGGGCTATGGTAAAATATAAATATACAATAAGTAACTTTCTTCTATTAATTGTAGATAAAACAAATATTTACCTTAAACTTATAAGATTTCCAGTTAGTACCCTGATACTTTGAAATGTTTGCGACTTCAATAAACATTCTGTCTCTTTCCAATTGATTTGCCGCCATGTTGTAAAAGGGCGGAATAAGTTCTCCGAATTGAATATTTAAGGTTCTCGGCAGATTCCTTCAGCGGCAACAATACAATACATTTATTGCCGTTAAGTCGTAAATCATACAAGCATGGTCGGCCGTAAACGGGCCCTAAATTTAATCGTCCCGCTTCGCTAAGGAGGCATAATGTATTCTCGTAAAAGTAGTTTTATTCTTGCCAGTGCAAATTTGTCCAAACTTTTATGTGAACAACGCGCCTTATCTCTACGCGTTTGATCGTGTTGACTACCCCTGGTTTCATCCATTATAGCCTGAAACGTTCACGGCATTTGTGACGTCACAATATTTTCTCTGTCCACGTGCCCACATTTTTCTCCAGTGGATCTGTGGTTTTGCCGTAGATTTAAATGTACGGAATCCCGACAGTAATTATAATATTCCTTTGTCTGTAACTGACAGCCGTATAGTCGAATATAGTCAATTTCCACGTTTCAACTGTACGAGTACGTATGAATTTGTATTGTTTTAATGTTACTAATTATGATGTGCTTTTCTGGCGTAACATATTCAGCGTATATTTCGGCTTATTTAATTTATTTTATTGTTCCTTTTACAGAATGCTATCGATAGTCAACCGCCAATAGAAAGTATTTTAAAGGTACGTATGATTAAATTTCGAATTCATTGTTTTAATATTTTTCTGTATTAAAATAATATTCGTATAACTTGTAGGAGATGAAGTCTCTCCCGACGCCGTTAACAGTGATAGCAGCGACGCCGAGGAAAGAATCGGAGAACAAATTCATCTTCAACCCTTACACAAATAAGGTAAGACACGCAATTACATCCCATAAAGCCTTGCTCCAAACAACTGACAGTCGCATAAGAACGTCACACGCTTGACGTCTGTACCGTCCCGACTAAGCTTTGTATGCAAAAACTAGGACAGCCAGCCTTGACACTGATTCGGCAAAAATAATGACATAACATTTAACATATTACTGGTATTACACATTATCGCGACTCAATTCATTACGCAATCGTAGCGTTATTGTAAAACTTCCACGCTAACAAAATTAATTAAAAACGTCTACAACTACGTTGAATGTAAACAGCTTCGCACAAAACGTTTAGAAAATATTAAAACAATTATAAATGCAAATTTCAAGTTCATGACTACGCTTAAAACGTGTGTGTACGTTTGTATGCTTACGACGCAAGGTCGAGTGTCGATACGCGCGAAAAATACGTGCATGTAACCATGATTTGTGGTGACAAAAAACAATTGAAGCCGCAGACGAGGTATCTCGAGAATACATATATCTGGCGTGGTTTGTCCAGTTCTATGAAACGTGATTAGATGTGTGGGTGAGATGGTGGGCATTTTATTGAAGTACTTTAGTATATGAATCAGACAGTTGATATTTTGGGCATGTTTCAACAATACACCTGTTTACCCTAATTAAAGGTATGGGTGACGCATTTGACAAATATTTATTGCAAGAAATCGATCTCTTTGCTTCTGTTTCCTATAACTTTGCAAGTATCAATGATATAGGAACTACACGTCAAACAATAAAATACACAACAGATGGTCGTAGTTATGCAAAACTCGTAACGAAAATTAATGTCCTAAATAGGCTTAGAGGTTATATTATGGACAGCAATACTGGCGAAATGTATGTGTAATCCTCATCACAACGATAAAAAATATTAATTTTATTCAGGGAAAAGGGCCATAACGTACAAGGCAAATCTTCGAGCTAAAGCCACCCTTATGTTCTTTGCAAAGAGTCGAAAATTCGGTGAACAGTCTTAATAGAACTCTGGAAGTGCCAACATTTTTCGGCATATTGTCAAAGAAATATGATCAAGTCTGTTTCATATCGCTTTTAGTACATAACGTTTGTGTAATACTAAGTTAAATTAGTGTGTATGGGAAAAATAATAAAGTGTCCTCCTTTTTCTCGAAGAATATTAAGTTTGGGGAATAAATGGGGTGGGGAAAGTGTTTTTCTTTATATTCGTGTATTGGGACTGCCTTGTTGCTCGTAAGATTGTGGAGAGCAATTCCAGGATTTAATTTTTATGTGAGCCGTTTTGTATATATACTTTCTATTGAAATCTTTTAGTAGGCGGGCTATCTACCTATAATGAGACGCTAATATGACGAGATTGCCTTCTGGTAAAAAGCTGTTTAGCTTACTTAAGAGTAATGGAACGTTAAGTTTATGGGTTTGTACAAAGTTGATTAAGTTATCTATGACTAGTTACTCCATCTAGTGGCAAGTTTATTTATGTTGTTTCTTCAATAAGTTTATATAACATTAAAATACTTTTACAGGTCCAAGAGAATCCTCAGTTGGCCGTCAACGATCTCAAAACCCCCCTCCCTAAACCCGGTAAGTGGATACTGCTTTAAGATTAGGGTTGCCAGGGCTAGAACAAATATGTTGTGCATCATGCCGGCTTTGTTTGACCAAAGTTGCCGTTTTTATTTTTGAACTGGCAACCGTAGAGTTTTTTAAATCATTTTCTTCAGTGACTTCTACTGTGAACTGTTCGAATTAGCATAGGAATTTTCGTCACATCGTTACGAAAACGCCAGCTAACCAGTCCAGACTAACTAGATGAAAGGATTCCAGAAGGAACAGAGGTAGGTTTTAGTCAGTCAAAGTCTAAGACTCTTCCGCTGCACAACATGGAGGGTCACCTGATGATTTCCTTTCTACGAAGACCAGGCTAACCAGATTACCCTTTGTGGTCAATTATGTGGATTATCGGTTACCCACCAACCTACGTTTCCCCACAGTTTTCCGCATCTCCTTATTTGGCCGAAATTACTTGAATATTTTATGCTTTGCCCCTCGTCCGGCATCTGATTGGAACTTGTATGAAATGTACCTTCATTCTCTTTAGGTTAAAACCTTCCAGTTAAAAGACATTTTCTTTCATAAATATTTACGTGTATTCAGGGAATGCTCGCCAACATTATTCTTATTATTTCCAATCGCTGATACGGAATGTTATGATTACTTTTGATAAACACACGATAAATGCACCGAGCGAGACATCAAACAAACGGATATCCTGTTCTATGTTTAGAAAATAATTATTAAACATTAGTTGAAGGGATTTATTAATGGAATTAAGTGTGATAGCGATTGAAAGAGGACATAAATAGTCATTGATTCAGATATGTGGGATAGCAAACAGAGTAATGTGAGAGCAAAAAGGGTCTTATGATAAAGTACGGGGTGTGAAGGCATGAAGTTTATATGTTTGTAGGGTAAATAACCTACACGATCTAGTCCCACGTCCGCCCACTGCTGTGTTCGAAATGTCGGTCCTCAAACGTTTAAAAAAACCTTATTTTATCCTAGCAGCCCGCTAATTGCCTCATAACTTCACCGACTCTCAGCGACCAATGAAAACTCGGAAAAAGTAAACTCCACTTCGGTATTTGTTGTGTAAACAAGAGCTGTAAGATTCGGTCTCAGTGTTACTTGTTAATTATAGTGGTAATGCTAAAGTCAAACATGGCTCGTCAACACATCTGTGATGCTAAGTGGAACTATCGATACCCTGGGCATACCATTGGGTCTCCATGAAACCGTATTAAAAAAGCAAATTAATGATTAACTAATGGGTATCAAAATGAAGGCCAGTTAATCATGTAGGTATATCATTTCCAGAGGCCAGCTGATGATTAAACATATTTTCCCGCGTGAAACAATACAAAAGTGCATTGCAGCAGCACGAGCTTTAAGGTTGACTGCGCCTAAATAAAATGTGGAATGAAATATTAAGAGCCAGTTTACACGTATCGCGCGCACAGATCGCCCGGCAGCGCCACCTGTCGACGACGTCGATAAATAAATTGTAAAAAAAAAGAACATAAAACTGCACACATGGCCGCCTCCGCACACATACACGAGTCCATAAAGCAAGACTGCAAGCGAAAATATTCGCGCTAACTGAATAATAATGAATATGACCGAACCGGACGTAACTGGGATCGTTTCAATGTAATTTCTACTGCCTTGTGTAACTCATTTGCTGTTACACAAGTTATTAGTATTTTATGTCCGTGGCTTTATAATGACAGGTTTAGAAGTCAAATCTCCCGCTAATTATCGTTTTAATTTTGCGCTAGCATTTATGTTATTTTGAAAGTTGCAATACATATACATACCAGGAATAAATTTCATGGTGTCTTACGGCAGAAGTCGAAAACACGAAGCAGAAGAAAGAAAACGTTTTATATTTGCCATCATGAAAACTTTAAACCCCATTTAACCATAGCGCACTTTATTGCTTAATACAAAAAACAAAACATGCTTAGCTAACCGCTAACTAAACGCGTTGTGTTCTCGAAATGCCATTTTTAGTGTCGGCATTCCTATTATAATGGTTTAAAGTTGAGGTCTCGTTAAATCGTCGCAGTTTTATATTCGTGCCCGTACAACGAGTGTATGCATCACCTGCCAACTGTGAGCGGTCGCAGCTCGCGAATAGCGTCGAAAAGTAAAATAAAAACTGTGCAAAGTGCAGATTAAAATCGTACGGTTCGTAGGTACGTTTGTACGCGAACGATAACGAACTTTTTCAGAATAAACAGCTTAGGTTTTTCGAAAAATACATGCAGATTATTTGAAAGGTTTTTTGATTTTTCAGATTTTTTATTCTGTAATCAGGGTCAGTCATCACAGTAGCTAACACTTATGGGAAGATTTTATGAAAACCATTTTATTACAGATTGTGACTAATTATAATTAGAATGCAAATAGGCGAAGTAAAATTTTTCTTCAACGCTCCTAAAATACATATCGTCTGACATTCTTAAAACCTATATTTTATTCCTTTTATGATATCAGTGCTAATTGGAAGTCATGTAAAATCGCGTTAGTATTTAATTCTGTAAACAAAGATAATACTCGTAATGAATAGAGTTGCACTCTTTGTGTCGTTGTTTATCTGTAACAATTGCCCGCAAATGGCGCCACGGTAGTGTTAACTTTAATACGATTTGTTCATAAACTTCCACTGTACACAATTAGAGCTTTTTCGCAGTTTTAAACAATTCACAAAGCTGACCAAATATAAAAGTGGAATTTAGTAAATAAACTTTTTGAATTCTTTTTCGCTTATTCAATTGTGAAGTACATTCTCGTGCAGTAAATTCGTTTAGCTAAATGTCCCCGAGGCCCATAGGCTGCTCTATTGATAGTTGAATCGTTTAAATCGTTTCAGCGCACTGGAATCAGCGTTCCTGTCCCTGACACGAACATGGGACTCAGTTTCGCGGATTAGATTACTCTTTTTTATCCGATGAAAACTGACTCTAAAACTCCCTTTTTTGTCTGTAAATTGAACAGTACTAAAATAGATTTTACTTTCAGCTAATACATTTTTTCCATGGGTAAAGTAGGTAGTTTGAACTGCTTTGTACTCAATGGAAATACCTCCGCTAGAACATAGAGTATCACTTATTTAGTTGCCTGTTAGTCAATTGAGAACTGGACCCTTAATGGTCACCATAATCGATGCGCTACTTTAAATGTGTGGATGTTTATGTTGCTTGCTGTGTAAACGAACGGTATTAACTTACCTAACTGAGCGTCGCCTAGGATTCCGTCTGACCTTTTAGGTAAACACGTGCCCGACCCTTTTACGTATGCACCTAGTGAGCTAATAACTTTTCCTGTACTCTATAAAGGCTCCTTCTATACATATAACATTGTGGCACCTTTTGTTCGTATTTCAATCTCCACGGGAGCCTTCCGCCAATTTCCCCCATATCCTCGACACATCTGGGTGCCGATAACATATTTTATTTTTTTGAATTATTTCCTTATTATTCGGGTCGACTGTTTTCGAATTTTCCTATTGCTTCATTATCCTGAAAATAAATCAATTACATTCAAACAACGTGCCCAATTCGGTCGCTACACGTGTTCCTTCTATTAAACTGAATAATCCTGCTTGTATCAAAAAATGTTAATCCGAATCGTCATACATAATGGCGCATGACGTAAAGGCATTTATTAAAACAAAAGGCGCCAATTTACCAGCCGATTATTCCTTCATCCTCGTTGAATATTCCAATTTAATAACTGAAGCAGCGGACTATTAACTGTAACTCGAGTAATTAAGAGAACAAAATAAAGCAGAGGTAAAATGTCCACGCGCCGCCCACCAGGCTCCCCGCGAGCTCGGCTCCCAGCTCCAAACCGCAATATCCTTGATCGAAGCCAACATTGCAAAACTTCGTTACCCAACTATTAGTATAATGAACATTTGTTTGTAAACGGCAGATTCCTTTGAACAGTGTTACGTAATCCGTATCGAGCAACTAATAAGAGTTGTTGACGACGCATTTACGAGCATCCCGCGTTATTTATTTCTCCTCATAGTACGGAATTACGGATGTTCCGAAACCTCCCATTATCTCAGGACTAAGCTTTGATGTCCCTCCTTTATGAAATAGTTTTTTTTTCTGCTCAATATCCACCGTCCTATTTAGGAGTGGCTTAGTCCAAGTCGTACAGAAAATTGCTAAATAAAACTGGTTTTCTTAGAAAATGTAGGTATTGGTGAGATTTTTCTTCGAATCCCAGACGTACTCAACCTTTCTCGCCGGTGAATGAACAGTGAATGCGAATTCGTGAATATTTTCATAGAATTGTGTCTAAGGTGAATCTTTTATACCCTATTTCGTTTTAAGATGAACTATCCAGTTGGTGTTCAATTAGTATTTGCTTTCAGTTTTCTTAGTCTACCTATTGACTTATCAATTCATTTAATTAGCATACTCATTCACAATAAAACAAAACGGAAAATAAAACACTGTTCGGAAAATATAGTAGATAGCTTCACCTTCTAATATAACGTATTCAAGAGAATTGTTTTCCAAGTTTTACGATTGTCGAATCGTAAAACCGTTGCCGTTCGCATCTTCGCGTCCCTCCCTTACCCCCTATGAGTTATGTGGAGGGTTCAGTGCTGATAAATAAATCAGTATTTAGGTCATTGAAAAGGTGTAGCTTTTATTGGACGATGTATACGTGTACTCCGCAATAAATAACGGACCATTATGTGATTAAACTCGGCCGAGTTTAATATGACAATGGCGGTCGTTATCTTGTTACATTATGTGCTTATGTCCATTACTTTTTGCTCTGTACATTTTATTGTTTTTCAGCCACACTTTGTATGATGAATAATGTGAGGAGTTGTTATTTTACACTCATTTTTATGATACATGACTTTTTCTTGCTTTGGTGATTTTTTTGTGTTGTAGCCTTGAAGCAACTCAAACTATTTCAAGGTCTAATAAATATGAAACCTCTTGATTCTTAGAAGTTCTCCTAGCTTATAATCTTTTTCTCCTAATTGAATGAGTAATTCATGAATAAATAATAGCTTTCTACGTGTCGTCACTATTCCTGAGCGCGAGCAGGTTTCCACGAATAATAGATGAGCACCAGAGATTGGCGACACCTGAATTGTTGAGAAGTCGAACAATCTAATACTAGACATTGAATAATCAACCATATTTACATCCTCAATGTTTAGCAACGTTTTATCGGTCAATCTTCACGTATTTCTTATAGAATGGTAAAATAATTGGCTCTTTCCTCAATAATGTTCAGTACATTAATCTCACGGGCAATCAAAACAGTGTACCATGTGAGGCATGCAGTTAACTAACCATAGTACGTAACTACGGTGAATACCGACATGCAGGACTCAACGAGCTCTGTGTTCGAAGTAAACAACTAAATATGTTCGCTAAATAAGAGTTTTCATGTAGTTCGCGACCGAAGTTAGGCGGGGCACTAATGAACGCAACGACTAATTAAATATTAATCGATACGCGTAATACTCGAATTATCGATTCCAAGTTATTAGTCGGTAAGTTTGTGCTGAGTCTGTATATTTATTTACTGTGTCTTATTTTGCTTTATTGAAATAAGTAAGCTTTTAATTCTAGGTTTGATTTCAGTAATGAATTGTCTGTGTTTGAAAATTTATTGTGATTGAAAATTTCTTGTTATCCATTTTTAATTACCCATTCAACGATTATACGTATTTTATATTAATTAGATAATTTATTCAATAGCACTTTGGTGTACAAAAGATATCAGGGTAGTAAACTGAAAGTAACTAATATGTCTACCGCTATTAATTTCGGTATTGTTTCCAATACACATATTTACTCCGTCAGGTCTGCTTGTCTGCTCGCAGGATTTTCATGTAGTTTTCATGAATTGATAGAGTAACACACGCGAAGTCAAGTCCCTAGTATATTATAAAAGACTATTGATTCATATCCGCCTATAATATATGTCACAAATAACGACGTAACATCATATTTAAAGCGGCGTACACAGTATTCCTTTCATCGTAACATCCTAGAACGTGGCATCGTAAAGCATATGTCATCAATATTAGAATTAATATCACCTACGAGATGTTGCATAAGCGATCGCGCCATATGCAACATTGCCATGGAGTATACAGTGAATGGAGAGATCATTGGTAGTGGTTGGTGGCGCGGGAGTTCTAGAACTTGACAAATTCTAACGTCTTTCCTCCTACTCTCGGCTTTAATGACGGGTGAAAAGCGTAACAATTGTTTTTATNTTTATGAAATAGTTTTTTTTTCTGCTCAATATCCACCGTCCTATTTAGGAGTGGCTTAGTCCAAGTCGTACAGAAAATTGCTAAATAAAACTGGTTTTCTTAGAAAATGTAGGTATTGGTGAGATTTTTCTTCGAATCCCAGACGTACTCAACCTTTCTCGCCGGTGAATGAACAGTGAATGCGAATTCGTGAATATTTTCATAGAATTGTGTCTAAGGTGAATCTTTTATACCCTATTTCGTTTTAAGATGAACTATCCAGTTGGTGTTCAATTAGTATTTGCTTTCAGTTTTCTTAGTCTACCTATTGACTTATCAATTCATTTAATTAGCATACTCATTCACAATAAAACAAAACGGAAAATAAAACACTGTTCGGAAAATATAGTAGATAGCTTCACCTTCTAATATAACGTATTCAAGAGAATTGTTTTCCAAGTTTTACGATTGTCGAATCGTAAAACCGTTGCCGTTCGCATCTTCGCGTCCCTCCCTTACCCCCTATGAGTTATGTGGAGGGTTCAGTGCTGATAAATAAATCAGTATTTAGGTCATTGAAAAGGTGTAGCTTTTATTGGACGATGTATACGTGTACTCCGCAATAAATAACGGACCATTATGTGATTAAACTCGGCCGAGTTTAATATGACAATGGCGGTCGTTATCTTGTTACATTATGTGCTTATGTCCATTACTTTTTGCTCTGTACATTTTATTGTTTTTCAGCCACACTTTGTATGATGAATAATGTGAGGAGTTGTTATTTTACACTCATTTTTATGATACATGACTTTTTCTTGCTTTGGTGATTTTTTTGTGTTGTAGCCTTGAAGCAACTCAAACTATTTCAAGGTCTAATAAATATGAAACCTCTTGATTCTTAGAAGTTCTCCTAGCTTATAATCTTTTTCTCCTAATTGAATGAGTAATTCATGAATAAATAATAGCTTTCTACGTGTCGTCACTATTCCTGAGCGCGAGCAGGTTTCCACGAATAATAGATGAGCACCAGAGATTGGCGACACCTGAATTGTTGAGAAGTCGAACAATCTAATACTAGACATTGAATAATCAACCATATTTACATCCTCAATGTTTAGCAACGTTTTATCGGTCAATCTTCACGTATTTCTTATAGAATGGTAAAATAATTGGCTCTTTCCTCAATAATGTTCAGTACATTAATCTCACGGGCAATCAAAACAGTGTACCATGTGAGGCATGCAGTTAACTAACCATAGTACGTAACTACGGTGAATACCGACATGCAGGACTCAACGAGCTCTGTGTTCGAAGTAAACAACTAAATATGTTCGCTAAATAAGAGTTTTCATGTAGTTCGCGACCGAAGTTAGGCGGGGCACTAATGAACGCAACGACTAATTAAATATTAATCGATACGCGTAATACTCGAATTATCGATTCCAAGTTATTAGTCGGTAAGTTTGTGCTGAGTCTGTATATTTATTTACTGTGTCTTATTTTGCTTTATTGAAATAAGTAAGCTTTTAATTCTAGGTTTGATTTCAGTAATGAATTGTCTGTGTTTGAAAATTTATTGTGATTGAAAATTTCTTGTTATCCATTTTTAATTACCCATTCAACGATTATACGTATTTTATATTAATTAGATAATTTATTCAATAGCACTTTGGTGTACAAAAGATATCAGGGTAGTAAACTGAAAGTAACTAATATGTCTACCGCTATTAATTTCGGTATTGTTTCCAATACACATATTTACTCCGTCAGGTCTGCTTGTCTGCTCGCAGGATTTTCATGTAGTTTTCATGAATTGATAGAGTAACACACGCGAAGTCAAGTCCCTAGTATATTATAAAAGACTATTGATTCATATCCGCCTATAATATATGTCACAAATAACGACGTAACATCATATTTAAAGCGGCGTACACAGTATTCCTTTCATCGTAACATCCTAGAACGTGGCATCGTAAAGCATATGTCATCAATATTAGAATTAATATCACCTACGAGATGTTGCATAAGCGATCGCGCCATATGCAACATTGCCATGGAGTATACAGTGAATGGAGAGATCATTGGTAGTGGTTGGTGGCGCGGGAGTTCTAGAACTTGACAAATTCTAACGTCTTTCCTCCTACTCTCGGCTTTAATGACGGGTGAAAAGCGTAACAATTGTTTTTATTCTTTCTTTGTATTTTTTCTTCCGTACTACCGTCTATTTGTAATTTTATAATATCTATTTTTTTTGTTGTTTGTCTATAATGTCGTTACTATTTGTTTTGTGTACCCACTTGTTTATTTTATTTTTTTTGTTGTAAGTTTTTTTTGTGTCTGTAGTTGTTTGTGCTGAATAAATGTTTTATCTATCTATCTATCTATCTATCTATTTACCCAAATCTATAACCTATCTTGTATTATCGAGTAGACAAATTTTTGACATGAAAATCATCATGAAGTTTTCGGTTTTACATAACGACGTTTCATTGTTTCGTGATTGTTGTTACTCCATTTCATAGTTCTTCCGTGGCTTGTCAGTTTGTAATGTATTTATTCGTGTCTACTTTGTTGCGTGTATAATTTAACAGACTCATTACGAGGCATTAGTCTTCACGTACGCTGATGTCCCAGTGATTACCATAGCTTGAGACCCGTTAGAAACTTTACGAATGCGCCACACTACGTACTACATTTAAATGGTAATTTTATAAGACAGATTTGTTTTTTGTATGAGAAATCATGTCCCCTAGCTTTTTCCGATTTTTGCTGGTTTGACTTCCATAACTATGTGATACGGGTATTACATTAATCCTTTAAAGGTTTCATTAAAAAAAAACTGTCAAACGAATAATTCGCTGCTCTACAATGAAATATTACGATGATATTCATTTATACAAATAAAATACTTCCAAAATCATACAAAAGGTTGCAAGCTTCCGCTAAAAATATTAATTAAACAATAAGGGCCAATTTCAGAGGTTCCAGTTAAGGTTTTGGGTAGCTATCTGACAGATAATGCCATAGAAATGTTTTTAATTTTGACTACTCTATAGAAATACTTGTCAGATACCTAGAGCTACGTAGAATTTTATGTGGCACCTCTGAAACTGGGTCTAAGTATATGAAAAGTTTTTGCAATCATTAAGTTACATAATATTGCGTCTTGCCGTGTGCGGAATGCGATTTGTGCGCGGTGACAGCGAAGCCTGACTGATAACATCGTAAGTTACGACGTTTTACTCATTACTCTTGTTTTTTATTGTTTTGAAATTCTTCACTTTATGATTGCTGCTTTAGAATTTGTTGTAGCCATTCGATTTTATTTAGTTACAACTTCAGTAATATAAAATTCAATTTAAGTCATAATTTCGGTATTTTCTTGATTTCAAATAAATAAATAATCTATCACTTTTTGGTAAGACCATAAAAGTCTTTGGGTGCTTTCTTTGTAGTTGGTACAGTATAATGAATATTGCATAGTTATTTGGAAGTTTGAAACTACCCTGATTGATTGTTCCCCAGTGTAAACGAGCACTAATGAAATTTAAAGTTTCTTAAAATTTTTCGTCGTCTCAAGGAACTAATCAACTAGTGTTAGATTATACTCTCGGCTTCAGCCTCAAGTTTTATTATGTAAAGTTTGAAACTTCCACAAGTTACTCGCACTCGCTAGCGGAGTGTTGAACTTAAGAATTTTCTATCGCTTCATCGGTATTTTATTGCACTTGAATATTAAACGCGGTACACGCATTCAATGGGAAAATTGGGAGAATTTATTATTCCACATTTCACTCAACACATACAAGAACAAATTTCTTATAAATTCAAATAACATTTAAATTTATAAGAAAGCTTAAACGGGTCACAAGATCGTCGTGTGAAAACATACAGTAATTATAATTCCAGATGAGTAGAGAAGTTAGAACATTGCCAAGAGTTGACGATAATCTACAGTGATTAAGAAACCCTGGTCTACAAAGTGCATTTGAAAGGACCTAGCGTGACTATTGCTCGTTCTCGTTCAACAATGCGAGAACTCACTTTATAACTGTTTAAAGTTAGAATTTTTGATTTGCAAACTATTGTTGCGCCAGGATATTGAATTCTGTGGTCGAACTTAGAACTGCAGTGCACTTCTTGAATCTAACTTTTGGACTAGCTAAATCTGAACATTCATATTTTATCTGGACTGTTATCATTGACTGTTATGCTTTAACAAATCGTCGTATTAGGTTAGCTTAGCTTTGTTGTACGTGACGCCTTAAGCATGTAGATAAGTGATATCAGTATTCTTGTCGTTGATCAGCACTTCAGATATAATCATATCCTAGATGTTAAATTGATGATAAAGTCTGTTAATTGGTTCTGATCAATACTGCTTTCGGTTGATATCGTTAATCGTACCTCGTAGAATTGTATTGTTCAAATGCGATTTTTTGGCAAGATAAATACTCTAAACTCGATTTTGAAAAGGTGCGTTTCTCGAAAGATTTTTTTCAATATTTTGAGGGAGTATAAATCTGTTATATCAATCTTTTCGGGAGTGATGAATGGTATAAGCTCGGCGGACTGTTCGGTGAATCAATTTAGAATTCGGTCGTACCTCGCAGCGCGGATTTCATTGGCGGCTGTTTACCAATATCTGGCGGATTCTAGAACAGGGATTTACTTCGCTATCTGCTTCCGTGCCCCGGATCCAGATATGACGAGATACGAATACAATTTGTGCTCGCATAGGTAACGTATGAGGAACGGATTCCTGGATACCGTTATTTATTGCGTACATATTGAAATTGTTGCATCTGTTGCTCGATTTGCGTGCTAAATGGTTTATTATTTATTTATATTAATATGATTAAGACGACCTAATATGGTTTTCTTGTGAAAGCTTCATTATGCTACAGTTAAGTCAATTTCAGAGCTACATGCAATATTTTTATTCGATCCAACTTCAGATTCAGTTATTTATCTGCTTAAAAAGTTTGAAAATCAATGGAGACTCCTTTCCGAACCGAGCGAACTTTTCACTCGTCGAGATTCTCGCTAAAAAGGCGCCAATCCTCAACTGGGTCCGTTCATTACCTAGACATTTAAACGGACGTTTTATTTATTCAATAACAAAGTTGTCTTATCTTCTGTAAGTTTTAATTAACGCGTGCAGTTTGCGGTAGCAGTTGGAACTTCTTTGCCAGTTTATGAGCGTGTTATTATTATTGATATCCCTACTTATCATAGCTGCATTAAAATAAAAATTCTGCAGCTAAGTTTAAATATACGCCGGCTTGAATTAACATCTGCAACGTTGTTTGCATATTTAAACAACTTGAAATGAGTATTTGTTTTAAAATACAACTCCTTTAAGTGGTAGAAAATAATGTGATGTTTCGTACGTGCAACGAATTTTAGTTTTTGTATCAGAACTTAGATAGCCTTGGTGTACTTGGGAGTGTATCAGAACATTCATCAGATTAGATCAACAATAGATGATGGGTTAAATTCTCAATACCAGCACAAATTACAACTTTTCCTTTGTATGTAGTCTTTATTCACATGATGAAATACTTAACACCTCTGCTGAACCCCATAATAAAAAAGCGTATGTATCTAGAAAATAATACATATTTAATCTATATAGCGAAATCGCGGATCAGATTTCTTAAGTCTGACTTGTGGAAAATTGAGAAGTAAAAAGAAAAGTATGGTTGCTAACCGACTCCGATACACTCGTTTGACATTTCAGCAAGTCGTAGTATCGAGACGCGCCGACGGGATATTGAAGGATTCCCCTATCTCGGAGAAGAATCTATTACTTGTCGATAAGCGATATAAGATTGTATAAAGATTAAAGATACAACTTGACTTATTTTTTATTTCACTCGAAGGAGTAATGTTTCATTTCGATCGGTGAGCGAAATAAATCGTGTATACGATATGCCAATTTAATCTGAGGGCGCCATCTATCGTCGGCATAGGTAGGTCGGCGGGGTGGGGGCGCGGGGGCGCCCACCCCCGGCGCGCGTGACGCCCGTACTACGCTACTACGTTATACGACAACGTAGCTACAGCTATTTCGAGAGCAGACACTAGTTTACTACTGATAGCACTACTACTAGCGTATTGATGTGCACCGATTTAGATTATATTGGTTGCCGCAGCATCAACCGCACCGGTCAATGGAAAATACACAATATTTCAAGAGAGAAGCGGCAAGTTGCGCCTCGTTCAAAATTATGTTCTAGCTCCGTGCTCTAACGAAGTGTAAACGGTAGATTTGTAATAATATCCTTTAATTCTTCCGAAGATAAATGATTATTCCCTACGCTAATTCAAGGCTCGCTCGTTGTGTCTGTCAAAGCGTTTATGAACAGTTTGAACCTTATAATAGAGCACGTTTAAGTCTCCGCTAGAATTAAACAAACGACAATTTGAATTTTTATTCCGTTTGAAGTGGTTTATTAAACAAAGGACGTTGATTAGTGCTGTTCTTACCTGAATTCCCAATTTATCTGTTTGTTTATCGTTATGGAGAGCACCGTTGTACTATGAAAGTAAAGTGGTACGGCTTACATGTACGAAGGGAACTGTTCAATAAATAAGGTGGAAACGAATGCCCCACTCTGCGTGAGTCATTTCACCGAATCTTAGGGAACAAAGGGACTGAAGAGGTGAGTTCCGGAAGGTACCACAGTACACTGTTATGTTTGATACGCGGGAGGCTCGGTGATAAAACGCCTATCGTAATGTAGGTGGCGAGTGATAACTATAGCTTCTCGACATTTTAACACACTAAGATTTTTGGAGAAGAGCATTATCATGCAAGCGCTAAAGTGTCTTGTATAGCACACCCACACGGGAATGCATTTACTGATATTTATTGTATAGCTACGCGCGCGACTAGATGCGACAGACGACTTTTATTTGAACGAAACTGGATTAGGAAGTATGAGAGCGCTTGCAGTCGTTATTCCTGAAGTTTATTTTATTTATTGGATGATGATACATATTATTTGTAATACTCACTGGCGTATAAATAAAGAATCTAGGACGAGAGTCTCGATTGTGACCTGTATTCCTGATTTCTAATTGTAAACAGTAATTTTGGGTCAGGAATAGATTAAATTCAGAACTTTTGTTTGACTCTTATTAGTAGTTTCTTATTAAAATTCTGTCAAAATATTTATAAATGCTGTATTTACAAAAAGCAAAATAAAATAGCTTTAATTAAAATGTTATTGATGGAAACAAAAAGGAACACAGTTATGATAAAGAATGTTGTAATACATCTTCAAAGTGAGTTCTAGCCTAGCCCAGCAGCTTTATGATAAACAGCTGACACACATCCGACTAGAAGACATTTAAAACAAAGAGATATGAGATGTACGTGTAATCGTATTGCGATCGTAGAGGGCGCTGAGCGGGACGCGCATTAAAATGCAGCGCGCGTATGCCCTGCCCCCAACCACACGCTTCCTCTCAGTTCCACGAGCTCCATCACTCTGTTACGCAATGTCCACACACAATCGCTTATAGATTTTATCTACGCGTGTAATGTTCTGGCGTCTACTCAAGCTACTGCTTTAAGCGCTTAATTCGCAACCCTTTTGGGCCGTTGCACCTTCCAATCTGTTTGAGTAAATTCTTGTTGCTCTTCTATGTTCTTTGTTCATATTTATAAAAGTTTTGTCTCTGAAATAGGTTGTAACAAAGACGCTCTTGCTCTGATTTAGTTCCTTGAATATTTAAAGAACGATCCCACTGTTTGAGTTCATTCAGTAATAATGTCAACAAAGAATACAAGATGGAGCGAGCGGCGCACCGCCGAGCACCTCATGGCAAATTCACTGCAATCAAAACTATAAACAATCTCGTGCCGTGCATCGATACACAATCTCTGTAAGCCCCAATACGAGAGACGACTTGCATCCTCCACGACCTCCACTCAGAAATAAAATGTCTCAACTACACGTTTATCTAGGAATCAATATACACCCTATTGTCTCCAACCAGAAGGGCCCACAGAGTCTCGCAAAACAAGACCATGTATAAACATTGCGATACCGATCAAAATTGAACTCTACAGTATCGTAGTCAAGTTATATTTCACATTAAAAATGTGGCGGCTGTTGCGAAATATTTCCCGACTTAATACCGGATGAAATAATGGCGTCTGAAAGCTGAAGGCGAGGCGTCGCACTTTCCGCTTCCCGGTCGAGAGCTAATTTTTTTTTCTTCGAGTTTGTCACTGCTCCACTCTTTAGGTGATTTCTGGCGAGTCTTTAAACGCTTGCGGTTTAGAACTTGCCATAGATGGAATTTTAAAATGCAGTGTTGCATGCAGTTTGACTGAGCAAACTGATTCGTGCATTCAGGCTTAAAATTATGTTCATGCAGACATTGCTAGTAACTTCCTTAGGTATGTGTACTCACCGATGATGACGTAAAGGTAAATGAATGTCACTGTCGCGACAGACACATTTCAGTACATTTGAATCACATTTTTTACTAGGGTGTTTACGTAAACATAACGCGCTATTGTTTGTGCCGCGGTCGATCAAACCCTGCCTTGTATTGATCATTCTCGTGATTTATTGCCTCATGATCCAAAAAGGACTTTGTTTGAAGTTTTTGGAGGAATTTTCGGACCGAAGACTCGTTTTAATTTTCACGTGCCCGAGTTAGGAAGCCATCTCCCAAGTTTAATCCTGATCGATGTCCGACGTCGCCGCGCCGTCTCACAACCCTTTTCTCACGGTGTGCCGTATCACGAGTACGTATTTACAATGGTTATAAATTATATAATTTGCGCTAGGGTGGGTGACGTCCACGTTCGTAGTGACCTTGCACCAACCCTAGGTAAACACCGGACGAGGGGCGCAAGGTGAATTTGCGTTACACAATAATACCAACTGAACAACACATAGTTGCCAATAAACAATTAACATCTCTACTTGTTCGTATTACAGCCATTAAACTATTGAAGGGGAATAGTGTTAGCCGACCGATTCGAGAGGCGCTAAAGTATAGCGAGTTCAGTGGCGAATTGCGCTTATCTTATTTTGCAGAGTTTGTACGAGGGTCAGTGCCAATGTGGCCGAGTTAGATATGCATATGAATTAGAGCCCGACGCTTGGTCGAAGCGATCCGTTTAATTTTCCAGCTTGATATTCATTTTAGGGTAGTGATTTCGTCGCTGTATTCACGTTGTTACAACCCCTGTATTGTTGATGAGCGTTGATGATAATGTGGATCACTTTGTTAATAAATTGTTGTAATAATTCATCAGGTGAGAGCTCGGTTGCCGTGTTTATTTCGTGTTGAACAAAGCTCATTATTTTTATGTATGCGCTGTCACTGAGGTTTTAGGATTAACGATAAGAGAACCACAGTGTTGACCAACATATTCAGTTTATCAACGGAAATGATGTCACGCGGTCCACGGGCGAGCAAGTAGCCGGTCTGCCAATTAATTGAATGCAGCTTGGATTATGCGAGTGCGAGACGCTGGTATCTTAAAATAATTGCACGGCACACTCGCGCTGGCTAGTTTGCATTAGCTTTAATTGATTGCTTCAATTATATTTGACGGGGCTTTAACTCGACATTTTTCATGTCTTAATTTGTTCGTAATTAATTACGAAAACGTTCAATCAAAAAGGTTGAGCGTCAGATCCAGGAGCGGCGGCAGTAACCCCGTAACAAAAGTTTAGAGGCGGTCGCGCGGCCGGCCTCGTGCTCGCTATTTCGTAAAATGGTACACTTAATCTGATCCGTATTTAGATATTTATGTACATTGGAAGCCTTTAAACGGCTCTCTTTCTCGTTAGTTGGGCTCCGAGTTTACCGCTAAACTGCTTGAGATTTTCATATCTCTCTCTTTCGTTGCGTTCAAATTAGACTTGTAATTTAATTTCATTTGTCATTTAAATGAGTTGGTAGTACGGATTGCGTAATGTTTACGTTGGGGCACAGATATGGCTAACTTGTGGGAGTATATCGTGTCGCGGAAAATCTGTATCTAAACAATCGTAATTTTGTTGTAATATGTGTCAAAGATTACGTCACTGAGTTTTTCCAAGATAATGATTTTCATGTCGTGGCATTATAATAGGTATAATAAAGAATTGGCACGACCACGCGATGTGGCATTGGGAATATGGAATAATAGGATATTTGACAGCGTCCGTTGACCTTGTACGTAAGGGCTCGAGAATCTTTTGTCTTCCTTTGGGAGTTCGCTCCCTGGCTTTGTATTGTCGCTCGTTCTGAGGCTTCCGTGTAATAAAAACGGCCTTTTCCCTAATTATGCAACACTTTGATGCTGTAATTTCATTGTACACCTATTTCGTTGCTTTAAAAAAAATCCATTAGGAATTGCTTCATTTTGTTTTTCGTTGTGATAATGAATGAAACCCAATTAAGTATGTTATAGAAATAAGAATCAGAATATACATATTAAATTATATAAACCCAACCCAACAGGAATTAATTAATAGAATAAGTAAACTAACATAATAATACGTAATTGGCCCTACAGAGTTTCTCAGAAAGTTTTCCTCACAACCACAAACAAACGCAAGAAAACGTGTAACGACCGACATGTTAAAAGTTTATTTCACTAGTTATTTTGCTAGCCGGAGAGCAAGTAGGATAGCTTAAATACTTGTCGGGTACGGAAATAGATGGGGTTTGTCTGTCCATGCATGTATACATGTACCCATGTGGTGAGTACGTATGTCTGTGTGCGACCGCTGTCGATGCGTTAAACGCCTTTTCTCTGGATGAAATATTTATAACGCTCGTCGCGACGCGCCGCCACATTATCGCCTCGCATTGTCGGGGATTTCCACCACAACGTCGCGCTTCTCAGTTAATGATAATGTAAGGGAACAAATATAACGACCACCAAAAAATGTTGTGATACCCTTAGATCTATCACCAAAAAAATTTACTTAACACCAAAAAAATAAAGCCTAAAATTGCAATAGTACTACCTATTTTAGTCACAACTTGACTTTAAATTGTATTCGAACACCAAATATAGTAAATGATCACCAAATCTTAGCGACCAAATTAATGCGCTATTTCTCCCTAAATAAACCACTGTGATTACCATAAAATGTAGGCTTATTACCAAATAAAGTATTATGATGCCATATTTAGTTATGTTTCCAGCTTTAATGACAGAAACGAATTGCTGTAAATCCGACTTCACGCAGTCTTGTCTGCCCTACCCCTAGAGTGCAATTCCAAATCGCGTAGGCGCGGAGGAGCGAGGCGGGCCGCGAGTTGAGGAGCAGGTGGTTGTAACACTCGCCGCCGTGGCTGAGGCTGGCCGGCACCGCCGGCCAGCAAGCCGAAGCTGCGGTGGTGAGTGTTAAACCTATCTGCGACGATAAACTCGCGTGAGACCGCCGGAGCTCCGCAGCGCCGGAGCCGTGACAGAAAACTTCCTGCTGCAAAAAACCTTTTACTCGTTATAACCGGAGAACGGCTGACGCTAGACGAAAAGTGATCAGATCGAAAAGTGTTTATTTTTCATCCCTCTACACGATAGAAACCAAAAAATAATGAAAATGTAAAAAAAAAATTCCCAGAAAATTTTCTGTTTTTACGTATGATCGCCAACTGACCTTTGGAGCTCATTTTCAGGCGAACCTGAAGTCTTAGACAAAAAGTGCCCAGATGCTTTTCGTCTTATTTTTAGGTATTCTATACGATGGAAATGAAAAACTAGCCACTTTTGAGAATTTTCATTTTTGATGAAAATTTTTTTAAGTCCCAAAAGCCTTGCACACCCTTTGCTACACTCTGACCTTATTTTGAAAGAAAATTTATAACTGTGCGGAGCGCAGAGGAATTTATCAAAAATCAGAAGACATGCTGTTACCCGCGGTTCCACCCGCATCCCGAGGGAACTACTTCCCGCACTCGGATAAAAAGTAGCCTATGTTCATTCTCAGGGTCATATCTAGGTCCATACCAAATTTCATCTCAATCGGTTCAGCCGTTTTCCCGTGAAAGCGTAATACGAACGGAGACTACGGCTTCGACGGACGCGTTCGGGTAATCTAAGTACTTTAGTTGGATAGCAAGTGTTATTTTTTGCGTGTCATTTTATATTAAAATGGCGTTCATAATTTGGTATTCATTAACTAGTTTTGGGTTAACAATAATTTTCTTGGAGTTATTTTGCTTAAATAGGCTACTGAAATGTTATTTTTTTGCATATCATTGTATATTAAAATGTCGGTAATAATTTGGTGTTCATTAACTATTTTTGGGTTAAAAATGATTTTCTTGGAGATATTTTACTTAAATAGGACAGTGAGATGTTAAAACTTTGGTGATCATTTTACTTTAAAATGGGGGTACTAGTTTTGGTGATCATTTACTATTTTTGTCTGTTAAAAGTTACTATATTTGGTGGTCCGTTAAACATAAGCCATTAGAATTTGGGAACAAATATAACGACCGCCAAAAAATGTTGTTATACCCTTAGATCTATCACCAAAAAAATTTACTTAACACCAAAAAAATAAAGCCTAAAATTGCAATAGTACTACCTATTTTAGTCACAACTTGACTTTAAATTGTATTCGAACACCAAATATAGTAAATGATCACCAAATCTTAGCGACCAAATTAATGCGCTATTTCTCCCTAAATAAACCACTGTGATTACCATAAAATGTAGGCTTATTACCAAATAAAGTATTATGATGCCATATTTAGTTATGTTTCCAGCTTTAATGACAGAAACGAATTGCTGTAAATCCGACTTCACGCAGTCTTGTCTGCCCTACCCCTAGAGTGCAATTCCAAATCGCGTAGGCGCGGAGGAGCGAGGCGGGCCGCGAGTTGAGGAGCAGGTGGTTGTAACACTCGCCGCCGTGGCTGAGGCTGGCCGGCACCGCCGGCCAGCAAGCCGAAGCTGCGGTGGTGAGTGTTAAACCTATCTGCGACGATAAACTCGCGTGAGACCGCCGGAGCTCCGCAGCGCCGGAGCCGTGACAGAAAACTTCCTGCTGCAAAAAACCTTTTACTCGTTATAACCGGAGAACGGCTGACGCTAGACGAAAAGTGATCAGATCGAAAAGTGTTTATTTTTCATCCCTCTACACGATAGAAACCAAAAAATAATGAAAATGTAAAGTCCTAAACTCCTTGCACACCCTTTGCTACACTCTGACCCTACGGCTTCGACGGACGCATTCGGGTAATCTAAGTACTTTAGTTGGAACGCAAGTGTTATTTTTTGCGTGTCATTTTATATTAAAATGGCGTTCATAATTTGGTATTCATTAACTAGTTTTGGGTTAACAATAATTTTCTTGGAGTTATTTTGCTTAAATAGGCTACTGAAATGTTATTTTTTTGCATATCATTGTATATTAAAATGTCGGTAATAATTTGGTGTTCATTAACTATTTTTGGGTTAAAAATGATTTTCTTGGAGATATTTTACTTAAATAGGACAGTGAGATGTTAAAACTTTGGTGATCATTTTACTTTAAAATGGGGGTACTAGTTTTGGTGATCATTTACTATTTTTGTCTGTTAAAAGTTACTATATTTGGTGGTCCGTTAAACATAAGCCATAATGTAATGATGGGTACCTACATTAATTTATTTGAATAAATTACTTTTATTCCTCTCATTCATCATTACATAGTTGAAACACTAAAGTTAACTCAAACTAAAATGTGGCCAGAAGTGATTAACAACTTACTTTGAATACAAAGTAGCCATAATCAAATTATTAATCACCAAAGTTATGTTCCACCATGTCGTCACATACAGTTAATTATATCAATTAACGGGCCATGTCCTTACTATTCTAACGCCGTATGCACAATAGTGCAACGAATGACGCGCGTCCGAAACCCGCGCGGTCAGTACACTCGCGTGCGTCGGTGCGTCGCGACGTCCCGAGGCGAGCGCGACGGTACCTACGTGCCGCGCAGACTAAAATAAATAAACGCGTCGCGTGCTCATCCGCCACCTATACACCGGTAGCCTTATCTCACTTATCTACACTATCCATTATGCTTCAGCGATTATAAGTCATCCGCCAGCAATTAACCATAGGCCGACGATTTACTGGTACACGATCTCGTTGTCCGAAAGTCGCTTGTCGCGCTGTCGGCTTGTTCTCAGACGAAATCGATGAAATGCAAACATGTTGATGTGCGAATAATCAAACCCCGATTCAACCACCCTCGTACGCTGCGAGTAATAATAGCGGAGGGGCGCGGGTGGACGTGCACCCGCTCACGTACACCGTGTATGCATGCACTTAGCCAATTCCAATTGGGTTATTCGCCATTCCCATTGATCTGGAAGTTTCATACATCAAAAATATTGAAAGCCGTGTCGTTTCTCGTTTCGGCGCTGTTACCCTGTGCACCTGATTCATTTTAAAAGTATTCGTTCAAATAGAGTTCGCTGGCTTTGCAGAAATTTGGAAACGTAAAAAACATCCATTTAATTTGCTATTCAAAGAAATCATTATTCAAATTGAGTCTTCTCATTTTCATTCAGCATTTTGTTTTAATCTGCAAAAAATCTATGAAGGTCGAAAACTACGCGCGCCTTATTAATTATTCTTAGTTCTAAATCATGAGCAAATGCATAGAAAGTCCCTGCGACTAGTCGCACGATCAATCGCGCGACTAGTGGCAGAGCCTATTTAGTGAATAGAGGGGAAGCAGGGACTCCTTTGTCACCACCTGTCCGTTGTAATAGCTTTCGGAAGACGCAACGCAGTCGCAACCGGCGCGCGGCGCGAGCGCATCTGTCCTGGTTTCGCGCCAAAACAACATGTGTTTCTGATAGTACATTTAAAACAATGAACAGTGAATAAAGCATGTAGTGTGCGATTGTACCTCGAAGTGTATAGTTGATAGTGCTCTGTGATTAAGGAAAATGTGACACAATGTTGGGATTGCTTACGTCAGATTTCGGCTACCAGAGCCGCCTGACTCTGCTGCAGCAGCTTATTGAGTGCGGAGATGTTTTATTGGGCCGCGAGTTAGTTTACGGTACGTTTTTTATTGTTCATTACCGATGACGTCATCGTGGGCCGCCGTCAGATGTTTAGCAGCAATTTATAGAGATAATCACGCACACTCGCTGCACGTATCATTGATATTTATTTATCATTTCAAGTGGTCGCTTCTCTATGATAAGTTATAGGGGTATCAATAAATTATCGTGAATAGGCACTTCATTTAGTTCATTTATCAGAAAATGTTATAGCTATGACTATTGAAAGCTTTAACAAATATCAAAGAGCTGTTCTATTTGCCTGAAGTCTTACCAATTTGTGTCTATTAAACTGTTTTTCTTTTTACCTGTACCTTTATTAGTTGCCCTGCTACAATATCTACAATTTTCTATACTATAATTTTGTTCTGTTTCCCTTGCAACGCGAACAAAAGTGCTACATTGTTACTACATTTTAGTTGAGTAAAAGTAATCTAATAAGTTAAAATCATTGGTTGGTTGAACATTTCCTATNAAAATGTCGGTAATAATTTGGTGTTCATTAACTATTTTTGGGTTAAAAATGATTTTCTTGGAGATATTTTACTTAAATAGGACAGTGAGATGTTAAAACTTTGGTGATCATTTTACTTTAAAATGGGGGTACTAGTTTTGGTGATCATTTACTATTTTTGTCTGTTAAAAGTTACTATATTTGGTGGTCCGTTAAACATAAGCCATAATGTAATGATGGGTACCTACATTAATTTATTTGAATAAATTACTTTTATTCCTCTCATTCATCATTACATAGTTGAAACACTAAAGTTAACTCAAACTAAAATGTGGCCAGAAGTGATTAACAACTTACTTTGAATACAAAGTAGCCATAATCAAATTATTAATCACCAAAGTTATGTTCCACCATGTCGTCACATACAGTTAATTATATCAATTAACGGGCCATGTCCTTACTATTCTAACGCCGTATGCACAATAGTGCAACGAATGACGCGCGTCCGAAACCCGCGCGGTCAGTACACTCGCGTGCGTCGGTGCGTCGCGACGTCCCGAGGCGAGCGCGACGGTACCTACGTGCCGCGCAGACTAAAATAAATAAACGCGTCGCGTGCTCATCCGCCACCTATACACCGGTAGCCTTATCTCACTTATCTACACTATCCATTATGCTTCAGCGATTATAAGTCATCCGCCAGCAATTAACCATAGGCCGACGATTTACTGGTACACGATCTCGTTGTCCGAAAGTCGCTTGTCGCGCTGTCGGCTTGTTCTCAGACGAAATCGATGAAATGCAAACATGTTGATGTGCGAATAATCAAACCCCGATTCAACCACCCTCGTACGCTGCGAGTAATAATAGCGGAGGGGCGCGGGTGGACGTGCACCCGCTCACGTACACCGTGTATGCATGCACTTAGCCAATTCCAATTGGGTTATTCGCCATTCCCATTGATCTGGAAGTTTCATACATCAAAAATATTGAAAGCCGTGTCGTTTCTCGTTTCGGCGCTGTTACCCTGTGCACCTGATTCATTTTAAAAGTATTCGTTCAAATAGAGTTCGCTGGCTTTGCAGAAATTTGGAAACGTAAAAAACATCCATTTAATTTGCTATTCAAAGAAATCATTATTCAAATTGAGTCTTCTCATTTTCATTCAGCATTTTGTTTTAATCTGCAAAAAATCTATGAAGGTCGAAAACTACGCGCGCCTTATTAATTATTCTTAGTTCTAAATCATGAGCAAATGCATAGAAAGTCCCTGCGACTAGTCGCACGATCAATCGCGCGACTAGTGGCAGAGCCTATTTAGTGAATAGAGGGGAAGCAGGGACTCCTTTGTCACCACCTGTCCGTTGTAATAGCTTTCGGAAGACGCAACGCAGTCGCAACCGGCGCGCGGCGCGAGCGCATCTGTCCTGGTTTCGCGCCAAAACAACATGTGTTTCTGATAGTACATTTAAAACAATGAACAGTGAATAAAGCATGTAGTGTGCGATTGTACCTCGAAGTGTATAGTTGATAGTGCTCTGTGATTAAGGAAAATGTGACACAATGTTGGGATTGCTTACGTCAGATTTCGGCTACCAGAGCCGCCTGACTCTGCTGCAGCAGCTTATTGAGTGCGGAGATGTTTTATTGGGCCGCGAGTTAGTTTACGGTACGTTTTTTATTGTTCATTACCGATGACGTCATCGTGGGCCGCCGTCAGATGTTTAGCAGCAATTTATAGAGATAATCACGCACACTCGCTGCACGTATCATTGATATTTATTTATCATTTCAAGTGGTCGCTTCTCTATGATAAGTTATAGGGGTATCAATAAATTATCGTGAATAGGCACTTCATTTAGTTCATTTATCAGAAAATGTTATAGCTATGACTATTGAAAGCTTTAACAAATATCAAAGAGCTGTTCTATTTGCCTGAAGTCTTACCAATTTGTGTCTATTAAACTGTTTTTCTTTTTACCTGTACCTTTATTAGTTGCCCTGCTACAATATCTACAATTTTCTATACTATAATTTTGTTCTGTTTCCCTTGCAACGCGAACAAAAGTGCTACATTGTTACTACATTTTAGTTGAGTAAAAGTAATCTAATAAGTTAAAATCATTGGTTGGTTGAACATTTCCTATATGTACAGTCAGCTTCAAAAGTAGCTGAACAAATCAAAATTTTCAATACTGCTAAACACCATGTCGTCAATAACTTAAAGGACTACTCATCTACTTTTTTTGAAGGTTAGGATGTTAAGCAAATTTTGGCGATTGTGTTGTTAAGAAATTATGATCCTAGACGTTGTTAGACATTTTTAAAACTTTTGATTTGCTCAGCTACTTTTGATGCTGACCGTACTTAGCTTGATGAAAATTATTTCTACTTTCGATATCTTTTGTTATTTATACAGATTGTATGGATTCGTTTTTTTAGCTGGTTTTTTTTAACAAATCCGGTCTGCTGGAGCTCCCGTGTATGCAAAAAACGGCTAAAACGCCTATAGTTCTAAGAACCGTCTCATATTATATGCAGAAGTGGTACAGCGATAATAATGCGGCACAACGTTTGACGGGGCAGTGCGCACGCGTCGATCGTATCAATTCATTATTTATTGTCGCATTGTCCTCACATATTGCCTTTCTGCTTTAATTAACTTCTATTTACCTGCCCCCGACTAAGGATTTATTCAGTTTCAAATATTAGGTAAAACATTTCGCAATACTAATGTTTTTTCTTGTTTATTAAGTTTGGGAAAATTCCATTTCGATTTATTTCCAATGTTTTTTTTAATTTCCAAGGCAAAAAACAGGGGTCTAATACGTTTCAACTCTATGTGACCGATTTGGATGAAGTTTTTCAGTTAACAACTAGTTTTTCAGCGGTCTTTTGAGGACAATTTTTTATCAATATCGGCTATTAGTTTTGTAAGAATCGAAGAGTCTCAGACACAAAATAACCGATATCTCGTGTTTGTATTTTATCATAAAAAGCATTTGTAAAATAAAATAAAAAAAATACAAGGCGCTATACTTTTTTATCCTCAAGTAAGAGGCAAATTAGGGAGTTTATAAGGAAATTAGAAGTCATTATGTTTTGAGAAATCTGTCGCACTTGACTTGTCCTATATATCTTACACGTGGAAAAGATGTGTTTAAGAAAATCAAGATTTATTTCAAACGTTTCCTCGTAAGATAAATACTTACCTGCATAATTAGAGGACATAATATATATTACTTGCTAGCTGTTTTGCCGCGGCTTCGCCCGTGTGCCGCGGAAACTTCTGCCCGTACCCGGATAAAAATATGGCCTATGTTATTCGGGAAAAGTGTAGTTTCCCAACAGTGAAAGAATGTTTCAAATCGATGCAGTAGTTTCAGAGCCTTTAAGGCACAAACAACAAAAAAATCCTCTTTATTATATAAGTATTATTTATAAATCTATAAAGTACTACAACACATCCTTTCATTACAATAGTGGTTAAAAATAGTCGCAAATGCAACATTAAATTGGTATTTATTGTTAAAACGCAACGCAATTAATAGTTAAGAGTTTTTGTCGGTTATAAATTGCACATGTGCGGGCTATTTGTACTGTGTTCTGTGGTACTTTGAACTACACGTTAATTAAATAGTTCGTGTATTATTATTTCTAGTGTGTAACGGAAATAAAAAATTCAAAATCAATTCAAGGAACATCTAAGATATCTTCCAGTTATAGGCAAATAGGAGTTTCACAGACAATTATTCTTCTGAAATCAGGAGTATGTTACGGACTATGAACCCATATTTTATACTTTTTTTGGTTACCAGTTAGTGGGTAGGTATTACACTCTCTTTAATAGAAACTTCTGGAAAAGTTTAGTTTGGATTCAATAACCGTAATGTTATATTAAACAATGATAGAATTAAAACCACCTGTAGACTATTAACGTTATTTTTACACAGTTTGAACAATAGCCACCTGTCTCGCAGGGTGGGGTGGGTTAATTATCATAGCACGCCCCCACTTTCCCCCCAAGGATTTCTGTCTTGGAAGTCCTTTTGTAAACTAAGTTCGGATGACTCCGAAACTAACTGTTATTACGAACGAAAGATGCTGGTCTTAAATTTAATATTTAGATTTTTTTTTACCGATCTGCACCAACAAAAAGGTGTCCATGTCAACATGATTGAAAATCCATATTCAAAAAGTGTTAATGTTTATGTCATCGAAACTCGAAAGCTTGAATCGTTTTTTAAATAAATAATAAAGTGCCAAGTGCCTATCCTGTCAACAGTTTTGTTAAACGAGATACGTTGATATACTCTGACTAGAAGCGGCTTCAATTAAATCAATGTAACATTTCATGCAGTGCGGCTTTTCACTTCGCTGCAGTGTAAATAATGTTGACAAACATTCTTCCGTTTAGCGGACGCAATTTAGTGGCAGTTCCGATTTTTATTATTCCATGTTCGAGCCAAATGATATATGGGACAGTGGCGATTTATCTTTAAAACTTAGCAATAAAAATACAACAGATTTTTTTACGGGTTTCCTTAAAATGTAAAATTTTTAGAACATCACAATTGCTTAGAAAAAAGATAAATATAAATGCCAGCATTATTTTGGCGTTGTATTTTGTAACTAATTGGTTACAGTAAACAATGACACCCGAAGGGCCGGCCTGTTAATATCTCACCCTTTTTTTGCGCAACTAAGTACGATTTCAAAAGACGCAACATTTCTTCCGTTGTTTTTTTTTTACAGAAAATGTAAATGCTACTCTTTTTTTTACATTCAGTATTTGTTTATTTTGGGAGTTTATTACCTTTTTTTGGACATACGGTTTTGGTTCTGATTTTCACGGTGTAGTTTGTTTGTTTACTTAAAAGTAACGGTAGAAATTTTGTTGACAATAGAAAAACAAGCAATTAGTTTTGTAATAGTGATAAAGAAAAAAAAGTTTTTTTTTTTTCAATTCTCGCCATCATTATAGTGCCGGAAGTTTTAAAACCTATTTCCCGGAAAACTTTCTCAATAAGTTCCGTATATTTTCTATAAATAAGAAAATAGAAATAAATAAGGTATCCTGTAACAGCCTATATTTAACACACCCTAAGCTTTATTATGACACGGAAATGCTTCCATTAATAACGATTTAATTACATTTCTACACGTTGTCAGTGAAAGGTCAACATATGACGTTGTTACGTCATTATTGTTCCGCTATAAAGGAATTTGATACTTGATGCTAACGATAAGAATGCCACCGATATCAAGTATCAAAACTTTCGGAAAAGCAAGTTCAGTTTTTACTTAATCCTCTTATAGATTTTGTATCCTTCTTGTTATGACTTGATTTATTTGATGTCTCAATCCCCACATGTGTTTTCCTCCTAGACATAGGTACTTATATTATTGTAATGTATATCATTATTATTATATTCTAGATCCTTTTCTTTGCCTATAGTGAAATCGCACTTAATTTATCAGAACGCCCTTAAATCTGCATGCATCATCTTTTTTACCCTATTTTGTGCTCACAGTTGAAAATAGCCTTAGTACCTGTCCTGTCCAAAATATCACCAATAACAATTTCTCAGAATTTACCTGGCTCAGGGCTTCTCGTAAATACAATTTCATTGTCTATTTATAGATCTGGAGACGTCGTCAACAATATTTTCGGAATTGAGCAATTTACTGCCTCTTACGTTTTTGACGTGTCATGGTCAGGTGTATAAACATTTAAGTAATGGTTATTAAATTAGGTAAATATGATTCCTGATTTGCTAGATTTTGTGGTAGGCTGTGATTTTTATTGCTTTCAATCCATACATACATAGGGCAGCTTATGAGGACTCCTAACAAGGAATCTGGTATTTAAATATTTTACCGATCAATTCTTAGCAAATGCTTCCTCAAATCAAATTACCGCGTGGAATACAAAAACACACAATTTCGTCCAATCTTATGAATGAATAATTCTTTGTAAGAAAAATTGGATTCTGTATAAAAAACAACGGATGCTCCGGTCGTTGAGGAGACTCAGCAACAGATGTCGTGTTTAGCATATTTGTCTTACTATCTTCGCTCTTATTCGCGGCTTGTCGCAGTCGCAACTGCACTCCGAGACATGATTTATGTATGCGTCCTTGTATTTTATTCCTTTACTACTAACATTTTAAATAGTAAAAGTACTGTTATGCAAATATTTTGCTGACCGTGTTATTTAAATTTCGCTTTTGTTTGTTGAGGATACAAGGACTCTAGTGAGCTTTTATCACCAAAGAGTTTTCAAATCAGTAGCTACTGAATTCGAAATTCATATGATACACCAATGTGTGTAGCGGGCGTTATCAATGACATTCCGATTCGAATTCACGTAGGATACTCGAATTGCCGGCGAATCAAACTGTAAACATGAAAATGTTCGCGATGTAAACAAATATTTAGTGGAGTTGTTGACCGGCGCGTCGGCCGTCATGCGTAACGTTTTGTGATTCGTAATGCATAGCGATCCGTGGTAAGGACCGCTACGCATACTACTAATAGACCAACGCTGCGACTAATCGCTCTTCAATCGATTGACTGTTCGATTTATAATTAGTACATACTATAAATATTTTCAGCTTTTCGTTTTGTCGTCTACTGTGATATGCTGCCTCTCCCCTCTTAAATATGTCTCTCGAAATAAATACTCTTGTTTAAATGCAAGAACTATTTATATTTAAGTAATAATGTTATTGTTTCTGAAGTAAATATGTACTAATTTTAGAACCCTCCTCTTCACTCTAGAGTGCACGTATGCAAGGCAAATCTATTAGCTAATTGAGATAGAAATTAACCTGACATTTCACTATTCTGGCTTCTATTTGCGCTGGACAGTGTTTGCGGGATAATGCGGAGGAGTAAACGGAAACTCGACAAAAGATCATTTATAAATTCTATTTAAATCACCATAATTATTGAAGTAGACCTATTAAGGTACAGACATAAATATTGACTGATAAATAGTTATTTGCCGTTGTCTGGCAAACTGCTGACCCCAAAACAAATTAGAATAAGGACGCTTTTCTATTGAATGAAAATGATTTATTTATAAGTATAAACAAATTCGTACTCATTTTTTAACTGACGTCACAATCCTTGTCATTGATAAAAAAGAATGGCGCAGTTGAACGTCTATTTATATCGAATACGATTAATCTGTACCGTTACACAGAAGGGAATGAAAGCCTCACAAAATAGATATTTAGCCAATGATACAGATCACATTTTTTTGTATCGAGATTCGTATTTTTAGTCTTATAATAACTTGTGACGCAATAACTCTAGAAGTGACGATGTGTCCTTTTTATAGATCAGGTAACATTCTATGTTATTTGACGTAACACTCAACAGGTTTAAGAAGAATTGTACAAGGTGATTCTGTATCTAGTGGCTTTTAGTACCTACATTCATCAATTTACCATTGTCGGGTTTTTATGGGTAATATATATTCTCCTGGAATAGACATAGAGTGTGACGTCACTAGTCATCTTCGAGTTTGCTATGACATGTCCTGGTTCTTCTTTATCAGTTTTTTAGTCTTTGCCATTTCGCATTTTTGTTATAATCAAAGCAGTATTTTTGGGAAGCCTGGTCTTTGAATCCTGGCTGTTCAACCTTTAGCCAATAGCTTTATTATATTTAGAAGAATACACAAATTCATGAGCATTTGTACCTTAAGTGTTAAGTGTTAATACTCGATGTTGAGTGGCTTGCTCAATGAGACGGATGTTGTCGTAAGAACTGCATAACACCAACTTAAAACAAAGGATATTGCCTTGTTTACTATTTTGTTTCAATTGTACTGGACTGTGTATGTAAGGTATTGTGATCGCTTTAACACTATGATAGAAATACGAATTATTAAGATTTTTTTAGCGAATTTAAGCTAAGGTCTTTTTCTACTTGAAAACATAACCATTATAAGGCTCAAGGTATTATAAAACCAACCTTTCAAACAATATTTGAAGCCACACACATTACGGACCCAAAGCTACATTTACCCAATCTTATTAGTTTAAACACAACATCTAAGTAATCGAAATGTATAACAATTTGTCACGTAAGCATGAACAATGAACCTAATTTTCGAACAAAAGCATCAAGTGTGGCAACACAAGAACTTGAAGACCTAAAAATGTTGCCACGCTAAGGAAGTTTAAAACAGTCAAATTTCATGAACCTAAAATATTATTTTGTTACAATGTCACGTTCTTTCGCGCACATTTGAAACCTAAATGCCGTAATCTCGTATGTGTAAATTAATCATGTGTGTAAAATTGTACAGACAACAGCAGGTCGCGGTACCCGAATCTGTCAAATTTTACCAATCAAACATTAACTTACCACTATTGTGATAAGGTTGAAAATCTATTGCAGAAATTTGACAGCTTGTGGTAACTTGATGTGCTGTCTGTACATGTATACAGTAAACATAAATATAATAATATATTTACCGGTGCTATCACATTTCCGTCTACATCAGAAGAACTCCAACAGATGCTCCAAGATCTGAGCACGGCAAGCCAAGAGGTTGGACTTCACGTAAACATGACCAAGACACAGACAATGACCAATAGCACAAAACGCAGGGTCGAGGTAGATGGGCAAGCTCTACATTATGTCGACGAATACATCTACTTGGGCCAGTTAGTTTCTTTCGAAAACAGGCAAGAAAGGGAAATTGATCGCCGCATCGAGAATGCCTGGAAAAGCTACTGGTCCATGAAGCAATACATGAAAGGGGACCTTCCCCTTTCCCTCAAGCGAAAACTAGTCGACATGTGTATCTTGCCCGTCCTAACCTACGGTGCACAAACTTGGTCTCTCACAGAGTGTCAGAAGTCCAGGCTCAAGGTTTGCCAAAGAGCGATGGAGCGTAGCCTTCTAGGTATCAAAAGAACAGATCGCATTCGCAATACCGTTATACGCTCCAGAACGGGAATTTCTGATGTAGGCCAAAAAACGGCAAAATTAAAATGGGCATGGGCTGGACACGTCAGCCGAATGCATCCAGACAGATGGGCAAATGTTGTCACCCAGTGGATACCCCAAGATGGCTACCGAAGACGGGGTAGACCCCGGAAGAGATGGCGAGACGATCTGGACGCCTACAACCGAGACTGGTGGGAACGCGCAAAAGACCGAGAGGTGTGGAAGCAAGATGGGGAGGCTTTTGCCCAGCAGTGGGACAGTATAGGCTAGCAAAAAAAAAAAAATCACATTTCCGTTCCTTACGTCAGTTTAAAAAGTTACACTTTTTCTTGACGCATGCAAATTGGTACAGACGACAGCACATCAAGTTACCACAAGCTGTCAAATTTCTGCAATCGATTTTTAACCTTATCACAATAGTGGTAGGTTAAATTTGACAGATTCGTATATGTTGACCTGCTGTCGTCTGTACAATTGTTAAAACGTGATTACTTTTGATTACAATTGGCTATTTTGTTTGATGATTTATTCTCAACGGTAACATGTTTTATCCTGAAACGCTAGACGTAATTTATTTCCGTTCATCACCTATTCTGTGGAATAACAACTAAAAACAGCAAAAAGCATTTTATTGGTACATGAAATTAATTAGTTCTGAATTTAGTCTTAAAGTTTTTATACTAAGCGTTTATTTTTAGATTTAGAATTTTCTTCAAAGGGCAAAAACCTCTTCTGCTATACAGAAGGCAAGAGTATTGATTGACGCGTCAAGCACCAAAGGTTTCTCAAAGCGGGTTAGAGTTCAGTTATTTTTAGATTGAGATTTTTTTATTCGCAAATAATGGCTTTTATAAAGACTTTCTAAAATCTTACCTATAGCATATAGTTTTAGAGGATCATGCCATAGAAATGTTTTTAATTTTTACTTATTTTCTATGACACTGTCTGTCAGATCTAGAACTTTATTTGGAACTTGTGAAACTGGTCGTAAGTCTTAATAAACAAATGATACATGCTCTATCGCCTGTTAAAAAGATATCAGGAAATATGTACTTATTGTACTTAGTGGCCACCGTGCAGTACAAACACACGTGTACTCACGTTCACGAGCATGGACGCTGAGTTACGTGGGTGGTCATTACGCAAGTTAGCCAGTAACTGCCCATAGTGCTATTGTTTTAGTAGGCGAAGTCATTTGACATTTCTGTGAATGTCAAATGTCAAAATTAAACTTTGAAGTTAAAGATTATTTTAGTTTTTGTCAACTTAAGGAACTATTCCGGGCGTTATGCCATCTTCTTCTCCATATTTTTTTTGGAACTCCGCTTATGACTTCTATTCGTCATATCAATATCATGTGATTATCATGTATTGTTACGTCATAAGAGATCGATAGCAGTTGGTACGTGACACATTGTCACTCCATTAGTGTTCTACTCCGTGTAGCAGGCAGTAGTGTGACGTCACAAGTTCTGTGACGCTATGACGCTGTAACAACGTTACAACGCCGCTTCCAACCTATTTATAGCGAACAAACTTTTGATGGGTGTGTTTTTAGCTGCCTCAGACTTTAGCGTGGGATGTATGAATGTCACCGGTACACTAGGATGGAACCACAGTTGGGTCATTTGCTTACTCTAAATTTAAAGAACACATTTCACTTCAAATGATCCACTAAACCATTAATCATTGTAAAAATGTTTACTTATGCCGAAAAAGCTAGCACATATTTTCAAGTTCACAGGTTCATTGGAGTTCATTGTAATATCTATATTGCAGTAAAACGGCCTATATAAGTAATTTCAACTTCGTACCCGAGTAGGCCTAGGTTCGTCCGTCTGTCTGACACTGGCAAGTCACCGCAACCCTGCGGGTCGTTGACCCTGAAGGACTGTCGGTCATAGTCCTCGCGTTACGTCATCGGTCTTGGGGTAAATTTTATTCACTTTGTCGATGTGTACTCTATTCTCTATTGGCGGGATAAGCCGCGATGAGTGACTGAAAGAGTTTGATCGACGGGAACGATTGACATTATTGATGGAGTATACAGGTTTGCGGAGCAAAATAAATGCGCAGTTTCAATCTTTTTATTATTTTCACAAGTTATCATATTTTTTTGGGAATAAGTTTTGTGTTTAAACTGTCTGTTTTGTAGTATGTTTTAGGTCAATATTTGTGTAAATTGAACAAGTTTAAGGTGAAATTCAGATCTGTAACCACGTAACCATAATCATAGTTTACATTCTCGTCCATGGATGGTACCTATTTAACTTTTGAAATAAACAGCCCTAAAGCGTAGCACGAATCATTCCACGTATTAGATGTGATCCGTGAGAGTTGTGGGAAGTGTAATGTTTACACTAAACACAATTATGTGTACCGAAGAGTTGAAGGCACTTTTAGGTTGTTTAAAGTCGGGTATTGGCCCGGCACCGAACCCGCTACCACCGGCGTGTTTACATTTCTCTACGCCTAAGTAAACAGTGGTCTCTGCATCGGGTTGCACTTTATGCAGCGTGTGTGCGCCGCAGTCGAACCACACAATCGGACACTTTAGCAAATTACTCCTCTGCAATGGGGAGTACGCAGTTTTTTATCATGCTGTATTTTTTGCTTGGGTTCTAACGTATACCTGAACATATTTGTTAATAAATATGTAGCTCTATTTCGGTATTAAATGTTATAATAAATTAGATATTTTATACCAGTCATCTTATTTTTGATTCGCGTGACTAATCTAAAACGATTTAAAACTAGATAATTTATAGTCAGTCCCGAGGTGAACTATAGGTTGTTTTAACATCCTATTGAGTCCAACCTTGCGTCCATTCGTCATTGAATAAAAAAGCGAAATGCTTAAGGAAACACGTGCCGTGAATACGTCACTGCGTCATAACAGCTAAGCGAAGTAATGTCTCGTCCAGTCGTTTTGAATAAGTCCTCATTTATCGATTTGACCGCCACTTTCATTATTATGCATAGAGTTATTTGTGAGCTTGCGCAGCTAATGAATGCTTGCTGCAGATTGTGCCACGAAATGAACCACTTTTGATACAACCTTACTGTAATATCAAATCTTTCAGATTTATCACAAAAATACTTCGTATTAACTAGGATTGTATTTGGTGTTCATAGAACTCACCATAATTACATTTATTTACTTATTCTGTTTCATATAATTTTGTAGCACTTATCTAATGCGTTGCGAAAATCGGCTCAGCTTTTAAGAGGTCACTCAAGACAATGATCGCAAATCGCAGAGCTTTTAGAATTGAAATATTGACGGTATTTATCAAGTAAAGGAGACTGTAAGTGACGGGTGAATTTATGGTTGCTTAATCTTCTAACCTAGACTATAGATCTAGGCTTAGATTGTAGTGACTATGGGGGACTATGGACATGACGATGATAGAACAAATCTTTAAACTCTACATTAATAAAGAACTTAATAATCAAGACTAGCTTTCGCCAACGGTTTCAGCCAAATCACGAAGTATTAGGTACCTGTATTCAAAGTAGCCCATATTCTTCCTTGATTAAAGAGCATATATTAGTGCACTCAATAAACATACAAAGTCTTCACACTTATAATATTAGTAGAGAATCAAATAAATGCGTAAAGGTACTAACTACCCAAAAGAATAATTACGGTGTAAATAGAGATAATATTGTTGATGCAACGGTACATAATTATCGAACAGAATGCTCAAGTCAAATGAACGAAGATGATTTACATAATTGTTGTTTTTACGAGCGGTTTACGATGTTTGAAGTTTTTATTAAAAGTTTTTTGTTTGTTTGTTACAGGTTTGGACAACCGGATATCGAACTCAAGGAGTTCAGTGTCACCGTAAGTATCATATTTTATTTAAAAGGGTTCTACTTTGAGTAATAAACTTTGGATATAGTAGCTGCCCTTTCTACAACTTTCGAGTTTAACGATCGATGGTCGTTTATGGTTTATTTTTCAATGGTTAACATGATTCTGAGTATGAACTACATGTTATTAATTGAAGATTATGAGTGATCAAAATGTTTCCCGTGATTTCACCGATGTCCTGATGAAGCTACTTTTCGCACCCCAAAAAATATACGTTTCCATTCCTCAAATTCCGTCTTCATCGGCCCAGCTGATCGTGATGGGTGTTTTTTTAGGGTTCCGTACCCAAAGGGTAAAACGGGACCCTATTATTAAGACTTTGTTGTCTGTCTGTCTCCACGCTGTATCTCATTAACCGTGATAGATACAAAGCTGAAATTTTCCCAAATGATATATTTCTGTTGCCGCTATAACAACAAATACTGAAATTAAAAAAAAAATATTAAAGGGGGTACGGAACCCTTCATGCGCGAGTTCAACTCGCACTTGGCCGGTTTTTAATAGTATATTTATGTATTCGTTTTTTCCAGTGACGTGGTGAACAAAGACCTCGGCCTATCGGAGAGCGATGACGAAGTCGCGAACTCTCACGCGTTACGACCGTAAGTTCACTTGCCATGGCTAACAAAATTACACCCAGTAGCCACTTACCTTTTGTAAGCGCTAAGTTTTTAATTGATTTTTATCTCCAGTGGTAACTTAGTTTAAAGTAGGTACGCGACTGAAATTAAATTATTTTCAACATGCCAAACTTCTTTCATTTAGTTAATGGTGTGATGGAAAAGGATTGCAGTTTCATTTTATTACTTGCTAATTTATACGCTAGCTTTTGAAGTTCAGTCGATTCTTATTGTTTGCCGGTATTTATATTCTTGACTAGCTTTCCGCCCGCGGCTTAGCCCGCGTGGAATTCGGTTTAAACGACACACAGCGCCATCTACAATCCATCCATCAAGCAAACAATATTTTTGTTTTCCCTCGGGAATATCTATTTTTTTCGGGATAAAAAGTACCCTATTATTTAATCCGGACTTCTAACTTTACGTCTGCAAAATTTCAAAGCAATCGGTTCAGTAGTTACGGCGTGAAAGCGGAACAAACAAACAAACAAAC
>NWSH02000613.1:6251729-6279565 GCA_002382865.2 Heliothis virescens | reverse complement strand
ACACACAGCGCCATCTACAATCCATCCATCAAGCAAACAATATTTTTGTTTTCCCTCGGGAATATCTATTTTTTTCGGGATAAAAAGTACCCTATTATTTAATCCGGACTTCTAACTTTACGTCTGCAAAATTTCAAAGCAATCGGTTCAGTAGTTACGGCGTGAAAGCGGAACAAACAAACAAACAAACTCACTTTCCGATTTATAATATTAGTAAGGATTCATGTTAGAGTAATACTACAGAGTGGAAATTCCAAAGATTTAACTAGTGAATAATGTGTTACAAAATAACCACTGTAGATGTTATGATATTAATGTTGTTTCAAATGAAAGAGAACCTTCTAAGCTCTCAAATCAAATCTTCTTTCATCTAAGTACAAAAATCATATTTCTTCCAGGCCCATCTCCCCGATCGGTTCCGGCAGTCCAACTTCAGGTAGTTCATCGCCTTCCGAAGATTCCGAGTCGGAATCCTCTGAATCCCTGGAGTCTCCGCCCGCGCCTGCGCCGACGGCGACGGCCCCGGCGCCCGCGTCCGCTGCCGCCGCCCCCGCGCCCGCGCAGCGTGCCTCCTGGAGCCTGTCGAACTTCGCCCCCCCGCCTGCCCACCCGCCTGATCAGACCTATGACTCAGGCAAAGATGTCAGACATGCCCTCGCTGATATCAAAGGGAAACCGGTGAGTTGGTTCTTTTTGAAGTTTTGATGTTCTTCTAGATTCTTCTTCAACAACTGACTGACTGAATGAGGAACAAACTGATCAGGGACTGGCCAAATGCTACAGAAGATTTATATACATATAGCCATGATACCGTGTTACGGAATGGCTAAGATATAGAAATGTTGTTACCTACATTCGAGATGTCAATTCAGGGAACACAAAAAACTGAACTATGTTTTGGCTGAAATTATTCCGTAGGACACCAACACGTAGAATCAACGTCCCATGTGACTGTTCCACGTATAAACATCTGCCCTATTTAGCCAGCTAACGTGTTACACTGAATGACAAGTTCGGCATTTCAAGAAGCTGTCGTCAACTTGTCGCTTGTCTTACATTCTGAAATATCAGCAAAGTGTTGATAGCAACCGTCAACAGTTACCACAAATGTATGCAGTTCACCATATACAGAAAGCATCGAAATCTGAGAAGAAGAAACCTCTCTCACGCTTTAAAAATGATCACAAAGCGATTTCTGTACAGTTCCTTAGGACAAGGCTACACGAACAGAACCTGGCATTAAAATTACGTTCCGCTATAGTCGCAAAATCTTTCGGTTTAAAAGTCTGAATATTGTTGCGCTGAGTGTCGAATGATGCAGAAACCGCAGCGCAATAAAATCACAACAAAATAACAACGATCTGACCTCAGCCTAACTTGCAATAGTATCCCATCTATATTAAGCGACCCTTTCCCAGGTGTTATGTTCCAAAAGATAAACACTTCTAAGAAACGAATTACTCGTACGTTGCTCGGTAAATACTTAGTAACAGCTCCTACAATCTAAATGCGAGTTGATTCTGTGACCGCGTTCAGAACAAACCGCTTGTGTTTTGTTTTACAATACGTTTTGTAGTGGAATACTGCTTGCGAAAATTTTTGCGGTTAGAAGAAAATTAAGGGTTGTGATACATTTTTGGAGAGATTGAACCTAAATTAACTGAAACTGTCCAAATGAATTAAAATCTCATGCAGAAATGAATGACAAGAACATTTTAAGCTTTGATATGATCGCCAAGATGGTCGACTGATAAACTCTGGTAAACAGTTGATAGTTCCTCAAAATGGACAAGTACTTCGAAGTATTCAACCACCTGCTTCGTACATTTCTGGCTGAAAACGAAGAGGACGTTACCCAGAAATGGATCAAGCTTTCCTTACTGAAGTGTAGTCTTCGATATGGACTGCTAGGTTTTGAGAATAGCATTCGTAATGTGCCTTTTGAAGATCAAGAACTTGTGAGGCAACAGTTCTTCAAGTTGAAGGCGGTACTGTGGCAAGCTGTCGGAGCTGTACACGGGAATATCTCATCTATAGGTGCACCTATTAAGGTACCTAAAAAAGCTAAAACCAGTCAAAGCTACGTTTGGTTAGAAATACTGATTGCGATAAAAAAGTTATTTTTTTAATAGCTTTGGTCCTGTTGAAGTGCAGAAACTTCAAATTTAGATCTAAAATTTTTGTTCGTTACAGAGTCCGATCTCGGAGATGTCGGATTCGGAAGCATCGTCACCGTCTCCCGGCGTCGTGCGGCGGAGGCGGTCGATACCCAACCGGGTGTCCACCGCGTCCAGTGACGAGGACACGCCCAGGCATACGGTAAGATAATGCAACTGTCACATTAGTAAAATACGACCATTGATATCAATAGCCTCATTAGTTATCTAAATTATTGAATGATAGGTCAGAATTACGATGACCTGGTCGGTCTTATCTATTATTTTGTTTCCTAGACGTCGCCTCGTGTGGTTCCGTCTGCGCCGACGGGTGCGGTGAAGCGCGGTCGGCCGCCCAAGGCCAGGCCGTCCGAGGAGCGGCCGGTGAAGAAGCGTCGCGGCCGACCGCCCAAGTCCCGCGCGCCTTCCCCGCCCGCCCCCGCGCACATGCCGCCCGCCCCGCAGCCGCCCGACAGCGACGTGGAACCCGACCCACCTCAACATCACCCCCTACAAGACACCAAGACGCATATCTTTCGCAAGGTATGTAATGTATCTAAACAAAAATTTATTCTAAAGTCAGAAATCTGGGCTCGGGATTTATTTAAGGCGTAATTTGTTTACAGGTTTTTACTCCAAAAAAGAGCGATGAATGCGGTGGCAAGGGCGGTAAAGGTGGTAAAGGGAAGGGTGGAAAGGGCAAGGGGCAGGTGACCATCATCGAGGTGACGGCACCCGAGGCGGACGAGGAGGAGAGACGGCACGAGGAGGCGNACCTGGCATTAAAATTACGTTCCGCTATAGTCGCAAAATCTTTCGGTTTAAAAGTCTGAATATTGTTGCGCTGAGTGTCGAATGATGCAGAAACCGCAGCGCAATAAAATCACAACAAAATAACAACGATCTGACCTCAGCCTAACTTGCAATAGTATCCCATCTATATTAAGCGACCCTTTCCCAGGTGTTATGTTCCAAAAGATAAACACTTCTAAGAAACGAATTACTCGTACGTTGCTCGGTAAATACTTAGTAACAGCTCCTACAATCTAAATGCGAGTTGATTCTGTGACCGCGTTCAGAACAAACCGCTTGTGTTTTGTTTTACAATACGTTTTGTAGTGGAATACTGCTTGCGAAAATTTTTGCGGTTAGAAGAAAATTAAGGGTTGTGATACATTTTTGGAGAGATTGAACCTAAATTAACTGAAACTGTCCAAATGAATTAAAATCTCATGCAGAAATGAATGACAAGAACATTTTAAGCTTTGATATGATCGCCAAGATGGTCGACTGATAAACTCTGGTAAACAGTTGATAGTTCCTCAAAATGGACAAGTACTTCGAAGTATTCAACCACCTGCTTCGTACATTTCTGGCTGAAAACGAAGAGGACGTTACCCAGAAATGGATCAAGCTTTCCTTACTGAAGTGTAGTCTTCGATATGGACTGCTAGGTTTTGAGAATAGCATTCGTAATGTGCCTTTTGAAGATCAAGAACTTGTGAGGCAACAGTTCTTCAAGTTGAAGGCGGTACTGTGGCAAGCTGTCGGAGCTGTACACGGGAATATCTCATCTATAGGTGCACCTATTAAGGTACCTAAAAAAGCTAAAACCAGTCAAAGCTACGTTTGGTTAGAAATACTGATTGCGATAAAAAAGTTATTTTTTTAATAGCTTTGGTCCTGTTGAAGTGCAGAAACTTCAAATTTAGATCTAAAATTTTTGTTCGTTACAGAGTCCGATCTCGGAGATGTCGGATTCGGAAGCATCGTCACCGTCTCCCGGCGTCGTGCGGCGGAGGCGGTCGATACCCAACCGGGTGTCCACCGCGTCCAGTGACGAGGACACGCCCAGGCATACGGTAAGATAATGCAACTGTCACATTAGTAAAATACGACCATTGATATCAATAGCCTCATTAGTTATCTAAATTATTGAATGATAGGTCAGAATTACGATGACCTGGTCGGTCTTATCTATTATTTTGTTTCCTAGACGTCGCCTCGTGTGGTTCCGTCTGCGCCGACGGGTGCGGTGAAGCGCGGTCGGCCGCCCAAGGCCAGGCCGTCCGAGGAGCGGCCGGTGAAGAAGCGTCGCGGCCGACCGCCCAAGTCCCGCGCGCCTTCCCCGCCCGCCCCCGCGCACATGCCGCCCGCCCCGCAGCCGCCCGACAGCGACGTGGAACCCGACCCACCTCAACATCACCCCCTACAAGACACCAAGACGCATATCTTTCGCAAGGTATGTAATGTATCTAAACAAAAATTTATTCTAAAGTCAGAAATCTGGGCTCGGGATTTATTTAAGGCGTAATTTGTTTACAGGTTTTTACTCCAAAAAAGAGCGATGAATGCGGTGGCAAGGGCGGTAAAGGTGGTAAAGGGAAGGGTGGAAAGGGCAAGGGGCAGGTGACCATCATCGAGGTGACGGCACCCGAGGCGGACGAGGAGGAGAGACGGCACGAGGAGGCGCTGGCGCGGCTGTCGCCGGCCGCACCGCGCCTGTCGCCGGCCGCGCCGCGCCTGTCGCCCGCCGCGCCGCGCCGCCCGCCCTCCGACCGCGTGCCCGACCGCTCCTACGAGAGGATACCCTCCGACCGCGTCGCCAACGATCGGATATCGACCGAACGCACCTCCAACGACCGGATACCCGACCGGCCCGTCGACAGAATATCGACGGAACGGACGTCCACGTCAGATCGCTCCTCGTCGGCCAGCGACCGCCTGTCGTCCGACCGCCTCTCCGACCGGCTCTCCGACCGGCTCTCCGACCGACCGCCGGACAAGATGTCCATAGATCGGTTGTCCAACGAGAGGATGCCTCACGACCGGTTATCGGGCGAGAGGACACACGACCGGATAGCGATGGACAAACTGTCGCACGATCGTCTTCCTGACACGAAGAGCCGGCTGTCCGACAGCAAGTTGTCTCTTGACAGAGTCGAGAGCAAAGCTGCGTTGGACAGGCTAGAGAGTAAGGCGTCTCTGGATAGGCTAGAGAATAAGGTGTCACTGGATAGGCTAGAGAGCAAGGTGTCGCTCGATAGGTTAGAGAATAAGGTGTCCATGGACAGACTGGAAAGCAAGGCGGCGCTCGACAGGTTAGAGAGCAAGGCGTCGATAGACAGGCTGGAGAGCAAGGCGTCGCTAGACAGGCTAGAGAGTAAGGCGGCGCTAGACAAGCCGGTGGAGCGCATCGTGTCGGAGCGGTACGTCCGCGCGGAGGCTGACGTCGGCTCCGGACTCAAGTCCGGCCGCGGCTCCGAGAGACTCGAGGAGGCGTCTTCCATAGGTGAGACTTACAATCTTACTTGTAATAGATAATATATAAGTCTTGCTATTCACAGATATTAAAAATATTTTCCATAAAATTTTAACCTGGTTGTGTTGTTACTGGTCTGTGCAAAAAAAAATAATTTAAAAAAATGTAATAGCACGTCAGATCGAAAATCAGAGCCCAAAATCGAACATTAATTGTTACGTTGCCATTTTACGTGGAAATTCATATGCCAAAATTCGCTAGTGTGAAAGCAGTTACTACGGCTGTTTTTGGCTCTAGTGTTACTATTTTATTTTGTTTTTCAAGTATTTTATGCTCAGGTTCATATTAAACCTGTGGTGTTTAGTGCATCTTACGGTATTATTTTCTTTTTCTAATGACGAATTAAATTTATCTAACTATGTACGTGTTCCCCTTAGCGTCGGGTCGGTCGCGCGCGCGGCTGGTGGTGCGCGTGGCGCTGTCGCGGCTGCGGCCCGCCACGCTGCGCGCNGAACCTGGCATTAAAATTACGTTCCGCTATAGTCGCAAAATCTTTCGGTTTAAAAGTCTGAATATTGTTGCGCTGAGTGTCGAATGATGCAGAAACCGCAGCGCAATAAAATCACAACAAAATAACAACGATCTGACCTCAGCCTAACTTGCAATAGTATCCCATCTATATTAAGCGACCCTTTCCCAGGTGTTATGTTCCAAAAGATAAACACTTCTAAGAAACGAATTACTCGTACGTTGCTCGGTAAATACTTAGTAACAGCTCCTACAATCTAAATGCGAGTTGATTCTGTGACCGCGTTCAGAACAAACCGCTTGTGTTTTGTTTTACAATACGTTTTGTAGTGGAATACTGCTTGCGAAAATTTTTGCGGTTAGAAGAAAATTAAGGGTTGTGATACATTTTTGGAGAGATTGAACCTAAATTAACTGAAACTGTCCAAATGAATTAAAATCTCATGCAGAAATGAATGACAAGAACATTTTAAGCTTTGATATGATCGCCAAGATGGTCGACTGATAAACTCTGGTAAACAGTTGATAGTTCCTCAAAATGGACAAGTACTTCGAAGTATTCAACCACCTGCTTCGTACATTTCTGGCTGAAAACGAAGAGGACGTTACCCAGAAATGGATCAAGCTTTCCTTACTGAAGTGTAGTCTTCGATATGGACTGCTAGGTTTTGAGAATAGCATTCGTAATGTGCCTTTTGAAGATCAAGAACTTGTGAGGCAACAGTTCTTCAAGTTGAAGGCGGTACTGTGGCAAGCTGTCGGAGCTGTACACGGGAATATCTCATCTATAGGTGCACCTATTAAGGTACCTAAAAAAGCTAAAACCAGTCAAAGCTACGTTTGGTTAGAAATACTGATTGCGATAAAAAAGTTATTTTTTTAATAGCTTTGGTCCTGTTGAAGTGCAGAAACTTCAAATTTAGATCTAAAATTTTTGTTCGTTACAGAGTCCGATCTCGGAGATGTCGGATTCGGAAGCATCGTCACCGTCTCCCGGCGTCGTGCGGCGGAGGCGGTCGATACCCAACCGGGTGTCCACCGCGTCCAGTGACGAGGACACGCCCAGGCATACGGTAAGATAATGCAACTGTCACATTAGTAAAATACGACCATTGATATCAATAGCCTCATTAGTTATCTAAATTATTGAATGATAGGTCAGAATTACGATGACCTGGTCGGTCTTATCTATTATTTTGTTTCCTAGACGTCGCCTCGTGTGGTTCCGTCTGCGCCGACGGGTGCGGTGAAGCGCGGTCGGCCGCCCAAGGCCAGGCCGTCCGAGGAGCGGCCGGTGAAGAAGCGTCGCGGCCGACCGCCCAAGTCCCGCGCGCCTTCCCCGCCCGCCCCCGCGCACATGCCGCCCGCCCCGCAGCCGCCCGACAGCGACGTGGAACCCGACCCACCTCAACATCACCCCCTACAAGACACCAAGACGCATATCTTTCGCAAGGTATGTAATGTATCTAAACAAAAATTTATTCTAAAGTCAGAAATCTGGGCTCGGGATTTATTTAAGGCGTAATTTGTTTACAGGTTTTTACTCCAAAAAAGAGCGATGAATGCGGTGGCAAGGGCGGTAAAGGTGGTAAAGGGAAGGGTGGAAAGGGCAAGGGGCAGGTGACCATCATCGAGGTGACGGCACCCGAGGCGGACGAGGAGGAGAGACGGCACGAGGAGGCGCTGGCGCGGCTGTCGCCGGCCGCACCGCGCCTGTCGCCGGCCGCGCCGCGCCTGTCGCCCGCCGCGCCGCGCCGCCCGCCCTCCGACCGCGTGCCCGACCGCTCCTACGAGAGGATACCCTCCGACCGCGTCGCCAACGATCGGATATCGACCGAACGCACCTCCAACGACCGGATACCCGACCGGCCCGTCGACAGAATATCGACGGAACGGACGTCCACGTCAGATCGCTCCTCGTCGGCCAGCGACCGCCTGTCGTCCGACCGCCTCTCCGACCGGCTCTCCGACCGGCTCTCCGACCGACCGCCGGACAAGATGTCCATAGATCGGTTGTCCAACGAGAGGATGCCTCACGACCGGTTATCGGGCGAGAGGACACACGACCGGATAGCGATGGACAAACTGTCGCACGATCGTCTTCCTGACACGAAGAGCCGGCTGTCCGACAGCAAGTTGTCTCTTGACAGAGTCGAGAGCAAAGCTGCGTTGGACAGGCTAGAGAGTAAGGCGTCTCTGGATAGGCTAGAGAATAAGGTGTCACTGGATAGGCTAGAGAGCAAGGTGTCGCTCGATAGGTTAGAGAATAAGGTGTCCATGGACAGACTGGAAAGCAAGGCGGCGCTCGACAGGTTAGAGAGCAAGGCGTCGATAGACAGGCTGGAGAGCAAGGCGTCGCTAGACAGGCTAGAGAGTAAGGCGGCGCTAGACAAGCCGGTGGAGCGCATCGTGTCGGAGCGGTACGTCCGCGCGGAGGCTGACGTCGGCTCCGGACTCAAGTCCGGCCGCGGCTCCGAGAGACTCGAGGAGGCGTCTTCCATAGGTGAGACTTACAATCTTACTTGTAATAGATAATATATAAGTCTTGCTATTCACAGATATTAAAAATATTTTCCATAAAATTTTAACCTGGTTGTGTTGTTACTGGTCTGTGCAAAAAAAAATAATTTAAAAAAATGTAATAGCACGTCAGATCGAAAATCAGAGCCCAAAATCGAACATTAATTGTTACGTTGCCATTTTACGTGGAAATTCATATGCCAAAATTCGCTAGTGTGAAAGCAGTTACTACGGCTGTTTTTGGCTCTAGTGTTACTATTTTATTTTGTTTTTCAAGTATTTTATGCTCAGGTTCATATTAAACCTGTGGTGTTTAGTGCATCTTACGGTATTATTTTCTTTTTCTAATGACGAATTAAATTTATCTAACTATGTACGTGTTCCCCTTAGCGTCGGGTCGGTCGCGCGCGCGGCTGGTGGTGCGCGTGGCGCTGTCGCGGCTGCGGCCCGCCACGCTGCGCGCGCTGCAGCGCCCCGCGCGCCCGCACGCGCCCAAGCGCCCAAGCGCGCCCACGCCTGAGGTACGCTCTACAACATATATCTAGCCTTCTTACCAACGAACTAGGAGCAATCTCACCATATGCAGAAGAGTACCAGCCAGAGCGGGTTACTCAACAACCCGATAACCCATTTAGTAAAACTGGCTGTCAAATCTTTCTAGCTTTTTAGATACTGGGAATCTGTTACGACTGCCAAAAAAATCAAATAAAAACTATCATCATAAAAAAATGTGCATATTTAACACGCAAAAATTGGTCAATGGATTTTACGAATAACTCAGAGGCGACTGTTGATGTATTCTATAAGAAATGTCTTCTTTTTTTTTTTTTTTTTTTTTTTTTTTCACAGAATTTTATTTATTTAATTCTAAACATATGTATATATTTACATTTCTTACTTTAACTAAAACTATTCTATTATATACAGCTTAAATCTAATACAGCGCATCAAAAAATTGGTCCTCATCACTGTCACTTGGTAATGTACCCAAATGTCTTCTTAACAAAACCGCAAGCAACAGCTAGACACTTTAATTTTTTCAGCAAAATGAAGTCCCAAGTGTAGGAATAACTACGCTAAAATATAATAAAAATACGTTGTATTTCTTCAGGGCGGTGAAGTAGCAGCGACAAACCACGAACGGACGGACACGTACGCTGGACAGACCCCCATCTACTTCTCATACTTCGAGCGGCTGCCGGCTGACGCGCACTCCGACGAAGAGAGAGATCACAAGTGAGTGCTATCATCACTGTGTCATTGTGCTATCATCATTGTATCACTGTGTTATCATCACTATATCACAACGCTATTATAACTATCAATATGCTATTATCATGATATCACCCACTTCTCATTACTGTTACATAAAAACGATATCATCACGTTATCATTACTGTATATCAGATCTCATTATATCACCATTTAACTATCACTATATCATGATGCTGTCTTTACTAACATTTCATCATCATTGAGTCATAACAATGGCAATTTTTTAGTATAGAACTTATGAAACAGTTAATAGTAATTAGATATTCTCTCGTCTATCAAAATTGAAGAAATTCTTGTAATGTGTTTAAATTGTATATAAGTTGAAGATTTTAATTTCAACCATAACTTCTTTACTTTTGCTTTATCACACCTTATCCCCTACTAATTTTCACCTTATTTCATACCTAACTCATTACTACATCCTTTAACCATACAATTGTTGTTACTAGCCGTAACGCAAACATTTGTCTCGACAGATACTATTTAGAAGAAGCGACGCGCCTGCGCACTGCCGCCGAAAAGGAACAAGAACCTTTACCCCGCGTGATGTTGTACCTCGAGTCAGTATTGTGCTTCGTTCTAACCGGGCGAGTACTGGAGCTAGAACTCGACACTAAAGGCGCCTTCACAATTTACCGCGAGACCATAGAGTATATAAAGAGTATACACTCTATGCCGCAGCGGTTTAGGGCGTCGCCTCACGATACGTTTAATAAGCTGGATATACTAAGGTAATTGGTTTTTAAGTATTTTATTGTCAAAGAATTGATGATGGTGAAAATCTTTTTTATTAATATGTGAAAGTCTTGTAGCTCAACGTCATGAGGAATAAGCATAGATATCGTTTAACTAGCTTCTGCCAGCCACGATCTGTAGCAAATATTTCACACACTCGGATAATAAATAGCCTTTCTCAATAAACGCCCTATCTAACACTGAAAGAATTTTTCAAATCGGAGCGGTAGAAACAAACTCTTTTTCGCTGTGTTCCTGTGAAAACGCTATCAAGCTAAACTAAAAATTAATTAGCAACAATATCCTGTGCATTAGGGTCCTACGTTTCTCTAAGTCAAAGCCGCGCGGGCCGGTCGATCATAAAGTTAAGCAACGCTTGACACGATCGGTCCGTGGATGGGTGACCATCTTGTCATAACGAGTTCTTCTGTCCCGGCTGTCATTTGAACATCTTTAGCAGTCGTTACGGGTAGTCAGAAGCCAAAAAGTCTGACGACCAGTCTTACTAATGGGTATCAGTTGTGTAACTGGGTTGTGGAGGTCAGACAGGCAGTCGCTCCATGTAAAACACTGGTTCTCAGCTGCATCCGGTTAGACTGTAAGCCGACCCCAACGTAGTTGGTAAAAGGATGATGTTTCTCCAAGCCAAATCTCAACAGCATTTTTCTATTGATAAAGTAACAAACAAACCTATAATTTGTCATATAACATTTTCAGCCTACGCGTTCAAGCGCTCCTGTATCTTCGAATGTTCAAGATGTACAATCGCGAGGTGAAGGAGTACAACAAGATCGTCCATGAGTACCAACAGAAGGTACGTGCTGATGTCTGTATCAATTTATTTTTATTTCTATTTATTTTTTTATTATTGCAATGCAAAGTTTTTTTGTAGATAGTACTTTTGTTCTTATATGTACCCTATGAAGTGGAATTTGATTAGAATGACTTGTGTTACTAAAACTGAAGTTTTACGAAAACAAATTATTTTTAGATATTTTTTTGCGTTTTTCTTACAATCGATCTGAATTTAATCTCCAATTCCAATTAAATCGCCAGCTTTTAACCGTCTTCCCAAAAAAGGAGGTTCTCAATTCGAATGCGTATACATATATTTTAAGCTGCCATTTTGATCAAGTGAAATTTTATAGGGTACAAATAAGGGTTCGATCCCCTTAAGCAGTTAAAATATATAATTTTAATTATTATATTTTTTGTAGGTAGTACTTAGTTTTCCATGGGGGTTCAATTCCCTTATGTATTACCCATATTATTTTAACGCTCATTATGAAAACATGTCTGTCACTGTACCTTGCAGTGGTACCTATAATAAAATCATTTTTTTAAAGAATTGAACACTGAGTCTTGTAGACGATAGCTATTTCGTTAAAGTTTAATATGGTGAAAATAATTGTTTTGACAGTATTAAAAAAAACTGAGCCTGTACTGTGGACTGTACAGAATTTTTATACAGTTACCAAAACTGCTTTACTGATGCCAAGTACTCTAGTTTCAAAAAGTAATTCATAAAGTAGTAGTAACTAATGTTTAGTTAGCAAGCAGTATGCTAAAGTGCGCTGTGTACCCGTAGCCGGCGCTGGCGGAGTCGGTGTCGCCGCTGTCGCCGACGCCGTCGCCGGCGGGGTCGGTGGGGTCGGTGGGGTCGGCGTCGTCGGGCTACTGCTCGCTGGCGCACTCGGTGCCGGCGCACGCGCACCAGGCGCTGCTGCTGCTCAACAAGTACTACGCCTTCCTCTACGTCGCGCACGACCTGTGGGAGCAGGCCGACTCGCTCTGCCGCCTCCGCGCCAACAGAGGTATGTACACGACATTGTTTTTTTATAATACTTCAATATAGAACACACAAAAAGAAGAACAGCTCAGCGGTTTCTTCGGGAAGACAGTGTAAAGTATGTTACAACAACTTTTTGGAGTATTTCATAAGAACCTTCAAAAGCTTGTTGGAAACGAATATCCACTTTGATCCACTGAATAAAATATGAACAAAGTTTTCTTACAAAAATATTAACACAACAACACTTACTGTAAATTAACATAACCATTCACACGTTACAGATCTGTTCATAGCAGTGGACCGTAAATGCGGACCGCTGTCGCTGTCGTCGACGTTCCGTCACCTGGTGCAGTACGTGCGGCACGCCATCTCGCTGCTGAAGCACGCGCCGCGCGACTGACGCAGCCGCTACCCGCACCCACAGCGGCAGCGGAACCGACTCGCCAAACCATTCTCTATTCAAAACGAGCTCTAGTCTGACGTGACGGCTTGCGACAATCAACAGCTCACAAGTAAGCTGTAATAACATATCTTTTATGACTCTAATGTGTGAGAAATTTGACAGCGGTTCATTGGTGCAAGCGTCATGTCATTCCTTGTATGTCTATGTAGCACGGTTATAGCGATTCGATCGCGCTACGTAGTTATAGTTTCATTGAACGAATGTGATGCGTTCATCGTCTTTCAATGAAAATAGTATGCGCGGTCCAATCGCTATAACGTGTGACAGCTCGCTACGCATTTATGAGAAGATCGACTGTATGATAGTCGTCTTACGGCATAAGTTTTGTAACTCAGCAATATTGAATGAGAGTTCGTAGGTTCTCCCAATAACAGCGTGATATCGGTTTAGTGCGCATCTGACCTGCGAGTAGTGGGTTCGAGTCCGTACACGATAATATCGCTAAACTCAGTCTTCGCATTTCGTTCTCTTCCCAAATCGATGACCAAAAAGCAAAATGTAAAAATTTGTAAGAAAATTGTAAATAAGGCATCGTTGCGTAGCAACGGGCGAGCGACGAGTCACATGAAGCCGACTCTGTAATTATAAGTGATAGACTAATCATATCTTAAGTGTTTTTCGTTGTAGTTACTTCCCTATCAATGGAAATGTTTTACTGTCGGGAACACATATACGAATTGCTCGTTTCTTAGTGTTATGGGAGTTATACGACAAAAATAATATTTTGATCGCATGTGGGCCAATCGAGTATATTATTAATATCTCAACATGTATGGGATCACTTGTAGGTCTTCGCAATAATTTACTGATTTATCTTTCGCTGTGTTGATTTACGCGAGTGATGTCTGATATGATTTATTATTTAGTTTAGATGTTTAATGTAGTGCAACGGCGACAAACTGATCACTCGACGATGTAACGGGGCGATTCCTTAACACCAATATTATATCGAATGGACTTCACTGTGCGGCGCTGGTGGCGCCCGGTACACAACGACAATTAGCTTAGAACTTACGACAAAGACTTGGGCACAACTTCACCGAAAACATATACTTCAGTTTTATTGAATAACTAGAAAAAATTGACGTTTACGCTGACGGTTAATTTGGGCCTCAAAAGCAAAGTTGACGGTGCAAGCCTGACGGGCTGTTTATCGAAATTAATTGTGACTGTAAAATGACGTGATATTTCATCTACCTCATGAAACGTTAAGGTCGCTACTTAAACATAGAGTTGATACAAAAATACTTCCGCACTAATAGACTTCCATATGGACAGACAGACAGCAATGACAAGAGGGTGATGAATCAGTAGCAAAGGAAACAGAAAGGGATTTTCCACATAAACCGATAGACTGGTTGAATATTTTTCTACCAAAAGTCATTGTTGATTTGCACTTGAATAATGTTGGGTATAAGTAAGAAGGTTATAAGATGAGAAATAGTTTGAATAAGGAGTTAAATTTAAAGTAATGTACCGGACAGCTAGCAGCGTCGCACATATAACTGCTGAAGTCAATAAGCTATCCATCTGTCAATTTGGTTACTAGAGATAGGAATTTGACATTGNTAACATTTTCAGCCTACGCGTTCAAGCGCTCCTGTATCTTCGAATGTTCAAGATGTACAATCGCGAGGTGAAGGAGTACAACAAGATCGTCCATGAGTACCAACAGAAGGTACGTGCTGATGTCTGTATCAATTTATTTTTATTTCTATTTATTTTTTTATTATTGCAATGCAAAGTTTTTTTGTAGATAGTACTTTTGTTCTTATATGTACCCTATGAAGTGGAATTTGATTAGAATGACTTGTGTTACTAAAACTGAAGTTTTACGAAAACAAATTATTTTTAGATATTTTTTTGCGTTTTTCTTACAATCGATCTGAATTTAATCTCCAATTCCAATTAAATCGCCAGCTTTTAACCGTCTTCCCAAAAAAGGAGGTTCTCAATTCGAATGCGTATACATATATTTTAAGCTGCCATTTTGATCAAGTGAAATTTTATAGGGTACAAATAAGGGTTCGATCCCCTTAAGCAGTTAAAATATATAATTTTAATTATTATATTTTTTGTAGGTAGTACTTAGTTTTCCATGGGGGTTCAATTCCCTTATGTATTACCCATATTATTTTAACGCTCATTATGAAAACATGTCTGTCACTGTACCTTGCAGTGGTACCTATAATAAAATCATTTTTTTAAAGAATTGAACACTGAGTCTTGTAGACGATAGCTATTTCGTTAAAGTTTAATATGGTGAAAATAATTGTTTTGACAGTATTAAAAAAAACTGAGCCTGTACTGTGGACTGTACAGAATTTTTATACAGTTACCAAAACTGCTTTACTGATGCCAAGTACTCTAGTTTCAAAAAGTAATTCATAAAGTAGTAGTAACTAATGTTTAGTTAGCAAGCAGTATGCTAAAGTGCGCTGTGTACCCGTAGCCGGCGCTGGCGGAGTCGGTGTCGCCGCTGTCGCCGACGCCGTCGCCGGCGGGGTCGGTGGGGTCGGTGGGGTCGGCGTCGTCGGGCTACTGCTCGCTGGCGCACTCGGTGCCGGCGCACGCGCACCAGGCGCTGCTGCTGCTCAACAAGTACTACGCCTTCCTCTACGTCGCGCACGACCTGTGGGAGCAGGCCGACTCGCTCTGCCGCCTCCGCGCCAACAGAGGTATGTACACGACATTGTTTTTTTATAATACTTCAATATAGAACACACAAAAAGAAGAACAGCTCAGCGGTTTCTTCGGGAAGACAGTGTAAAGTATGTTACAACAACTTTTTGGAGTATTTCATAAGAACCTTCAAAAGCTTGTTGGAAACGAATATCCACTTTGATCCACTGAATAAAATATGAACAAAGTTTTCTTACAAAAATATTAACACAACAACACTTACTGTAAATTAACATAACCATTCACACGTTACAGATCTGTTCATAGCAGTGGACCGTAAATGCGGACCGCTGTCGCTGTCGTCGACGTTCCGTCACCTGGTGCAGTACGTGCGGCACGCCATCTCGCTGCTGAAGCACGCGCCGCGCGACTGACGCAGCCGCTACCCGCACCCACAGCGGCAGCGGAACCGACTCGCCAAACCATTCTCTATTCAAAACGAGCTCTAGTCTGACGTGACGGCTTGCGACAATCAACAGCTCACAAGTAAGCTGTAATAACATATCTTTTATGACTCTAATGTGTGAGAAATTTGACAGCGGTTCATTGGTGCAAGCGTCATGTCATTCCTTGTATGTCTATGTAGCACGGTTATAGCGATTCGATCGCGCTACGTAGTTATAGTTTCATTGAACGAATGTGATGCGTTCATCGTCTTTCAATGAAAATAGTATGCGCGGTCCAATCGCTATAACGTGTGACAGCTCGCTACGCATTTATGAGAAGATCGACTGTATGATAGTCGTCTTACGGCATAAGTTTTGTAACTCAGCAATATTGAATGAGAGTTCGTAGGTTCTCCCAATAACAGCGTGATATCGGTTTAGTGCGCATCTGACCTGCGAGTAGTGGGTTCGAGTCCGTACACGATAATATCGCTAAACTCAGTCTTCGCATTTCGTTCTCTTCCCAAATCGATGACCAAAAAGCAAAATGTAAAAATTTGTAAGAAAATTGTAAATAAGGCATCGTTGCGTAGCAACGGGCGAGCGACGAGTCACATGAAGCCGACTCTGTAATTATAAGTGATAGACTAATCATATCTTAAGTGTTTTTCGTTGTAGTTACTTCCCTATCAATGGAAATGTTTTACTGTCGGGAACACATATACGAATTGCTCGTTTCTTAGTGTTATGGGAGTTATACGACAAAAATAATATTTTGATCGCATGTGGGCCAATCGAGTATATTATTAATATCTCAACATGTATGGGATCACTTGTAGGTCTTCGCAATAATTTACTGATTTATCTTTCGCTGTGTTGATTTACGCGAGTGATGTCTGATATGATTTATTATTTAGTTTAGATGTTTAATGTAGTGCAACGGCGACAAACTGATCACTCGACGATGTAACGGGGCGATTCCTTAACACCAATATTATATCGAATGGACTTCACTGTGCGGCGCTGGTGGCGCCCGGTACACAACGACAATTAGCTTAGAACTTACGACAAAGACTTGGGCACAACTTCACCGAAAACATATACTTCAGTTTTATTGAATAACTAGAAAAAATTGACGTTTACGCTGACGGTTAATTTGGGCCTCAAAAGCAAAGTTGACGGTGCAAGCCTGACGGGCTGTTTATCGAAATTAATTGTGACTGTAAAATGACGTGATATTTCATCTACCTCATGAAACGTTAAGGTCGCTACTTAAACATAGAGTTGATACAAAAATACTTCCGCACTAATAGACTTCCATATGGACAGACAGACAGCAATGACAAGAGGGTGATGAATCAGTAGCAAAGGAAACAGAAAGGGATTTTCCACATAAACCGATAGACTGGTTGAATATTTTTCTACCAAAAGTCATTGTTGATTTGCACTTGAATAATGTTGGGTATAAGTAAGAAGGTTATAAGATGAGAAATAGTTTGAATAAGGAGTTAAATTTAAAGTAATGTACCGGACAGCTAGCAGCGTCGCACATATAACTGCTGAAGTCAATAAGCTATCCATCTGTCAATTTGGTTACTAGAGATAGGAATTTGACATTGCTTGTATGGAGCTAATGTCAAAATTCTATCTCTAGTAAGCAAATCAACAGATAGATAGGTTATTGGGAACGGCCGTAAACGTATAGCGAACAACACGTGTTCCTATCCGTCAGATAACTGAACACAGAACAATCATTGAGCAAAACCCTGTTTATTGTCATGAATTCATATAAACATTTTTTCGTATACATATCAAATAATTTGGGGACAAATCAAATAGTTTCATCAACGTTATCGATGGCGATCTATATAATTTTGTACGCTTAGAAATCGTTAAAGTACGCGACCGGGACCATTGTCTCTGGTCATTGCATTATTAACATTTTTTGGAGTGACAATAATACTCTGTTAGGGGAGCTAGATTCGTTTGTATGTATTCCACAATACCCTTCGGTGCAATGGAGGAAGAAAATCATTAAACATAATCGTTTCCATCGTGAAACACTATTCTGAACAAAACAAAATGAATATTCCTTTCGTGTAATAATAAAAAAAAGTTCAAATATATTTTAATGAATACTTTTAAAGAGTACAATATAATGCTTGACATGAACAGATTTGACTCTGCAACAAAGTGTCCGTAACACCAATATCTTATCTATTTCTCTCGGTTGTTTATCAAATTTATGTTGTGATTGTATATACATAATATTATAATATTATACATTTTGTAATGAATATACATGTTAGTGCCAGATAGGATTTTGTATGAACGTTTATAGTAAGTGGTGAGGGGCGAGCCGCCGGCCGCGAATCGGGAGCGACAAGAGATGCCTTGTACATAGTATATTGTAAGAAATGTGTAGTTTTCACTCTATATTTTAATTTATATTATGTAAACTATATTTATAGCTAAGCGGACAAGGAGAAATTAACATAATAATGTTTGTATAATGGTGCGTGAATGTGCAAGTGAGGCCTGGCGTGAGTGCAAGTTCCAATCCCGTCGGTGACACCATTTGTTTGTTTTACTCAAGTGGTTATTGTATATTGTAGAGCTTGCAGCGTTCAGTTGTAGTTATAGTTAGCGTTACGTCATACCGCTAGTTACCGCAGACTCGCACCGGCCGCCGCGCTGTTCCTGTCACGTTACAATACTGTCCACACGTCACGGTCAATCTCTAGTTGAAAACATCACACTAATAGTGCCGGGAATTATTCCAATTAGTTATAGTTGTAAATTAGTTATAGCTAAATAGTTATACACTCTAGTTAGGCGAATGTAACGACATTTGCTTAACTAAGTGGTCGATATCAAGTATGCGTAAGTTAAGGTTTCGTCAGTTGAGGTGATGCCATCTGGATAGTAGTGTAACAGTACGAACGCTCGCACAACGTCGTGTCGACTGTACGCCGACGTGGCTCTGGACCTCTTCTATTGTTTAACGTTGCGTTCATTTTGTTGGTCTTAATTCGATATATTCGCAGCAATTTGACATTATCTCGATAACCATCGGTACTTATCCGCACAAATGTTTTATTTTAAATTTTAGTTGATTATTTTATTTATTGTGGCATTGTATTACTTTTAATTTAGTTGCACACTAAGCGAAGTTTACTTAAATTTATTTGCGAGGCGTTTTATCAAAGATCTGGCATTATCGAGTCTTGCAAACTATTGGCAGTCTACCTTATGTGAACCGATTCACGATATTTTGTTTAATTTATTATTTTTACAAATGAAAAATCATCAACTGCATCTCGTTCGGAAACTCGCGTCTATGTACTTGGTTTTTGTTATCGTTGTAGTTCATAATGAGTTATAATACAATTATATATTATTATTTTTGTTTTGTTGCTTATTTTTGTGATTAAGCTATAAGTTTGGCCTTATTATTTAATGTATCACAAAATTACCATTGACAAAATAACTGTGATCGAATAATTTACTTACGAATCCACAAATTTATTTATTAATGATTATTCAATAATGAAATCATTGAATTACTTAATTTGACATTTCCAATTGTTGTTGAAGTTATCCAGTTGGTGAGTACTGCGGTGTGGCGGCTGATCGCTGGCCAGCAGTCACTCCTGCGAGTGGTTTGCACTTGTCTATGTGAACATGTCCCCTCTACCGTGTCAATGGATTACTTAATTACATTAGTTGTTCCCTCACACGTGTGTGGTGATCCTCACCATTTTGAAATACAATCTAAATCTCAATTAAATGAGCCCTAAAATTGAAACCAAATTGACAATTATTATGGTAAGTTGAACAAGTGCGCGCTGGTAAGAAAGCATTAGACGATTGTTTTAGGAAATTGTAAAATACTGTTTTCTTTTTTTTTAATAGCATCTTGTGTTGATAGCATGTATAATTTGTTTTTTTTTTATTCGCGTTAAGAATTATGTATAAATTTGTTTTCCTCTAATTTTATTATTTGTGTAACTATACCTTATGTTATTGATAATAGAATACATTAATTTTTATGTATGGATTTATATTTGTTTCTTTATTTTACCTTTTCCTTTTTGTTTGACGGAGGTGTGTGTTAGCAGACATAGATGTAGTCAATTCGGATTCAATATATTAGTAGTAATGTGTGGAAGTGAGCTACTGTCGCAGTTTGGACCGCGTTTATTATGAGACGGACGCTTTAATTAAGTGATAGTGTAATACAAAATGCCTTTCGTCAATTTGCCACGAGACACGAGGCGAGCGCACCCGCGTGTCAGAGCTAGCTGTGGCCGCCATACTTGCCGTGCGGCATCACGCCTTATTGCAAGTGTCTTCTCAGCTGCCCATTTTAGAGTAATTTTGAAGCACTATTATACAGAACCGATACTGCGGATTCAGTACGACAGCTCGAGTGAGAGTCGACCTTTGTGAGACGGGATACGCTTCACCTTAGTATAGTCTTAGAATAGCTCTGTTCGACTGTACATAAGTAGGATACATTACTTTAATACGATGTACCTGCATAAACACTAATCGAAACAACACCTACTTATTGCAGAAGTAATATCTCGATACCAATATAAATGTCAGCTTCTACAAAATATTTGAACACAACAAGTCTTTGTTAGACGTATACATAACTGAATATTATGCATTTATTAATAAGATTTAATACATAATATTGATGTTAGAATAGGTTAAAAGATACAAAGTACAACGGTATGTAGTTACTGAAATAGTAAATGAAAGCAATAATAGTACTTTAGTCGCCTGGAAGCGACAACACATTCGGTGCGGCTGGCACACCTCGAGATTCACGCGCCATCGCTTCCAGTACTACTAAGCAAGCGTTATGGAGTGGAACCTAAAGTTGGGAGTTATAAAGGAATGCACTAATGTTATGTTAAACTGCCTACGACCATCGCTACTGTACTGAATCCGCGGTGTAACAAACACCAGTTTGCAAAGAGATATCAATTATAAAGCTCGTATATTTGTATTTAGTCGTCTGTGTGGTTAGATCGTACCGGATCGCTGCAAGCTCCCGGGCCGCCCGCGACGCCCTGACGGTACGCGCTTTTGTATACGATAGATAAATAGTTTTGCGATAAATATGTTTACGCAGCGATCGATATATTTATGAATTAGATAATATTTATAGATATCATTCACTGGCACTTATATTTATAGTTGACGTTAATACATTTAGCATAGGATTATTCAGTGTGCTGCGTTTGTGTGAGTACACATCATTGTTCAGTCTGCCGTGTGACTACGCGCACACTTCCACAATAGTCACGTGACTTGCGCAAGCGCAGCACCTCAGCGTTACTAAGGCAGCATTCACACGTCGCAACTTAACATAACTTGGCAATCGGAAGACTGCTTGTGATGAGTAGGATAATGAAATATGTAAACACAAACGAGTCGATAAAACTCCAGATAAAGTCGGTACACATAAGTATGTAACTAGCACTTGATTCCAATTTGTTAAATGTTAGAGTCCTTGTTGTTCGCTAGTGCCCTTTTACTTTAACCGACTTCGAACGAGAAGGTTATGTGTTCGTAGAGGGTTTCGCGTAGAACGTTCTAGTTTCTCTGTCAACGATTCGATACCTAAGCTCAACTATAGATATAGGTTTAAGAAGACTTGCTGCTTCCAACCTTTAGTTAGCGTTTTGATGTCAAAATTTATTTTGCAAATAAATATTTTTGTATGTGACACCCTCACCCTAGAACACTAACTCCAACTTTACATATTTTATACTCATCTAGTGGTTCTGTAATATTTAAAGAACTCAACACAATCAGCTCATTTACATAGTCAAATATTTAAAGTTATACCTGTTACACACATTATTATACTGTTATAACTTTGCTATATCTAATTAAATATTTGTTGTCATCGTTTATTTGCCATACCAACGCAGAGGTAAGATGTTAATTAAGGTAAAATAAATCTGCAACAAAAACCAACAATTTGTGACACCAAGCAATTAAGTATAAGTTACCATTAAGCGAAACCATTAAAACAATAACGTTGTATATTCTAAAGAACCCGCGCAATGTTGAAGCGAGTGACGTTCATAGTATGAGTAAGTCGTGCACGTTGAATATTTTTGCAGTGATTTTGATGCGCAGTTCTGTCGAGACGTGGAGCCACGCTGCCTCCACGTGAGAAGGGGAATTGAATTCGTTTATTTTAGAGTTAAATAAAGTTCAAATGGGAAATTTAAATTGTGCCTTAGTGACTAATCGTTTAGCTCCAATTTCGTTTGGAATCTCTCGATCATGAGACGCGGTTAAGAGATGTGTAACGTTATTTCCATCGATGTCGATTTGAAGTATTAACTTCGCAGTATTTCTGGTATTCACTGCACTGTATAGTAATTGCACTAAATGTAAAGAGATTATACAGTGGTTTAACTGAGCAACCCTTCCGACTTATAGTTGAACTAAATTAATGCAATAATATTTAAACAATATTTTTGTTTTATTGGATGTTGTGATTGATTATATTTACAATAATACGTAGAGCGGTATGTATATGTCGTAGCAATAACTTTAAGTGTGGCAATAAGGTTTAGTGCATTTGCTTTTGTGTCTCTCGAGTAAATAAACGATGTATATGTATAGAGTACCCAGTGGCAACTAGCTGACGCTGTACACTGCTTACATCATCATGTACGTACCTACAATAAGTTCAAATTCTTGACGTTTTAAAAGTATATTTATATTTTATAATATATTATCTCAAGTGAAAGTAATTAGTGACGTAGTGAATCAAATGTATCGAGTATCGTGTGTCTGGTCAATGTTCACGTGATGTCCTAGCGCCGCCCCGCGGCTGCACTCCGCTTCGTCTGTCGCTTCCACCGCACCCCACACAGTCCCATCCCTGTGTTACTCCACTTGTCCGACACAAATGTTAGCGTAAGTCAAAGTGCCAAGAGTCGCGAATCTTTTCCTAAGTGCAATTCCTTCTCCATTACTCTGTACCTTCCTATGTATCTACGTCTGATAGTCGCACCGCACGCCGCGGCTGCAGCTGCGTCCTCTCGCTTAGCCAAACTTATCTACTACGGGATACTTTTTATCATAAACACCGATGTTACTATAAGACCATTCTAATTTCTGTCCTAGCTTTAGCAAGATTGCGTGTACCTATCCACAAACCTGTTGCCTGTTATGTTTTTGTTAGTATTTATTTCTCTTCCTTTCGTCCTTCTTTCATTTCCTCACATTTCGAAAGTGTCCCGCAAGTCAAAGTGAGAAAATAATAGTGTATAAATTAACGAAATCCCATAACGTTTAACTTAACGATACTAGCAGCTAATGTTAATGATATTCTAAATTATGTTTTGTAGTGGATGTTTTTATTCTCGATATGATAGCATAAAGTACGAGGTGGTCTTCGTATGTTAACAAATGTTAGATCAAATGTAAGCGGCGGGTTCTAGCCCGCCGGACGACCGACGTCGGGCCTTCGCTGTAACACACAGAGCGGCACGAGCCGATGTTACGTACCTTTGTAACGAGTAGAACGCGTGTATTAAAATAAGGGACAAACAAATTATAGTATAAAATTGTTTACCAGACGCCCCGTATCGGGCGTTAGACGAAAATATTATTTTTCTTAGATCACATTATATTGTAATAAAATGGTATAGAAGTATGCGTGCGGCGATGCGCCAGGGGAGGGGAGGCGCGCGCACGGTCGGATTAAAAAATGATATTTTTTTACGAGCGCGGCAACCCCCGCCCCCGTCGCACTGCACGCACACATATTTGTTATGTTTAAGAGGAAATATCTATTGTCTATTCCAAGGGTTGAATAACTACCAACACTTTTTTATATTACAATAATTATAGAAATTATTATTGAATCTGTCGTTTTCTTAGCTTCTTTTATACCTTTTAGCTACGCACAATTTAGCTAGCTGGAGAAAAGACAAGTTGCCGAACTGACACCATCATCATACGGAAGTATCTCAATTGTACAAATGTAAACCATAGAGGCAAAGGTAAGGAATTATCAGAATCTAGAAAATCTACAGACTTCTAAGAATCGTTGAAAAAAAACTACACATTAATACGTTGTTTCACACCTTTATCTATACTAATATTATAAAGCTGAAGAGTTTGTTTGTTTGTTTGAACGCGCTAATCTCAGGAACTACTGATCCGATTTGAAAAATTCTTTCAGTGTTAGATAGCCCATTTATCGAGGAATGTTGTAGGCTACTTTTTATCCGGGTGCGCGGAGTAGTTCCCACAGGACACAGGTGAAAATTCTAGCGAAACCTATTTAAAAATACAAAGCTGCAGAGTTTGTTTGAACGCGCTAATCTCAGGAACTACAGGTCCGATTAGAAAAAATATTTCTGTGTTAGTTAGCCAATTTACAGAGGAAGGCTTTAGGTTACTTCTTATCCGGGTGCGCAGAGTAGTAAACTGCTGGCGGAAGTTAGTTTCAAATAAAACAACATAGTACAAGTAAACAATGTATTTATTCTTGGTTCCGTACATGCTTCTTTTTCTTTTTTTTCTTCTGCGAATGTGCTTCTATAAGGTCATCGATCTCCTTGCTGTCATCGCCTAGACGTTTCTCGCCACTGAAAAATAATGGGATTTAATTAAAATCTTGATAGACATTAAACTGGAGTAATCTTTATACTGTCTTCCCAGAGAGGACTACTTTAATTTAAAAAACCGGCCAAGTGCGAGTCGGACTCGCACACGAAGGGTTCCGTTCCATTATCTATGAAAAATAAACGTACTTATTACCTACAATTAGCCAAAACACAAATATATGAATAACAAAGTTATAATTTGCGGTTACTGAAAAAGAGCTATATCTCAAAAACCACTAACTGTATCTTGTTCAAACCAATTTTGGTTGGTAGTTTTTATTGAGATCTACATATATTTTTTTTCAGATTTTTCACTTTGGTAGTTTAGAAATTACGGGGGGGGGACACACATTTTGGCACTTTGGGAATGTCTTACTCTAAAATGATTGACTTTAGGAAAAAATGGTTTTAGAAACCTCAATCTCATTTTTAAAGACCTATCTATAGACACCCCACAAGTATAGGTTAGATGAAAAAAATTTTTTTTAGTTTCAGTTCCATGTATGGGGAGCCCCCCTCTAATATTATTATTTTTTTATTTTTTCATAAGAATCGTAAAGCGGTCAATGAAATACATCTACCTACCAAGTTTTAACTGTGTAGTCCTAATAGTTTCGGAATAAAGTGGCTGTGACATACGGACGGACGGACAGACAGACAGACAGACAGACAGACAGACAGACAGACAGACAGACAGACAGACAGACAGACAGACATACAGACAGACATGACGAATCTATAAGGGTTCCGTTTTTTGCCATTCGGCTACGGAACCCTAAAAAATGAAACTCGATTCTCATTATAGTAAAAGTCGTTTTAAAAAGTACCGGGTTTAGTGCTACAGGCTTGCAACTTTGTTCGAGACATGGTTTATTTTATACCTAGTACTAAAGCCGGTACTTTCTTAGGAACATGTTTAATAATAAGTTAAGTAGTAATTAGTAAATCTAAAACTACTCCGCACACACTGATAAAAAGTAACCTTCCTCGGTAAATGCTATCTAACACTGAAAGAATTTTTCAAATCGGACCAGTAGTTCCTGAGGTAACCGCGTTCAACCAAACAATCTGTTAGTATAGATCTGATTTTATTCCTTACAACAAACAGTCACTTTCACAAAGCAACCTGCAGCTCATTCTATAAGAAGAAGATATCTCTTAATATATCTTAAGGGGAAGGTCTACAAGACCATGGTCAGACCTGCTGTCCTGTATGGATCAGTGTGCTGGCCCACAAAAGGAATAAATAAAAGACAATTGCATGCAGCAGAGATGAGAATGTTAAGAGGAATGTGTGATGTTACGCGAATGGATCGAGTGAGGAATGAGTATATAAGAGGAAGTTTGAAAGTGGCACCGGTAACCGAAAAATTATGCCGAAACCGGCTGGCATGGTATGGGTATGTGATGCGGAGAAGTGAGGATCATCTTGTGAGGAAGGTTTTGAGCATGAATGTAGATGGTTATTGCGGAAAGGGACGACCAAAGAAACGATGGACGGAGTCGATATGGCTAAAAAGAATGTTACTTGTGAGATAACAGCAAATAGAAGAGAATGAAAGAAGAAAACATGCTGCGCCGACCCCAAATAAATTGGGATAAGGGCAGGAAGATGATGAAGAATATACCTTTTAACAGAAACCAGTTGTTTCTGCTTGGTGCCAGCGAGCGCCTGTCCCCAGTCGAGGTCGCTGCCCTTGATGCGGTACTGCGCGAGGTCCTCACCCATCAGGCGAGACAACTCCTTGCGTTGTTTGCGTTCCAAGTCCTGAATAACACACAATTTTGGACCTTATCCCTATGCAGTTAAAGTCTACAGTTGGTTGGCAAGTTTGTGGTGTGAATTGGATTTTGAAGAATTTTTGAAGAAACTAATTTATAGGTATTTTAACTATAACTAGTATGTAGGTAGATAGGTTCACGGTCAACAAGAAAAAAAATATTTTACAAGGATAGACAATAGGATTTTTAAGACAAATGAATAGACTATTCAAATAAAATTAAGGGTTTTAAACAAAATAAAACATACAATAAATTACAAAATACTAAAAATTATTTATTTCTGAACCACATAACTATAGCCGCTACAAGTACACCAAAAACTATTACCTTTGCCGCCTTCGACAATTCCTCTTGCAGGCTCTGTTTGACAGGTCCCATAGACACGTCATCCGTATTTTTATCGTCGATACCGATCTCTTTGGCCACGGAATCTTCTAGAACAGCGTTCAACGAAGCGTTGATCTTTTTGCACGCTTCGTAAAACTTCGCCAGGATCTGAGAGCCTGGTAGGCCGAGTTCTGACGCTATGTCATCCACATCTTTCATTTGGAAACCCATTGCTATGAATAGGACCTGAAAAGATAAATGAATGTTTTAAGGCTGTGCAACAGTTCCAATTGAGCTTTTTATATTTTAGACTAAAATTACGTGGTGATGATCTCTAAGACCCTACTTACCATGCATAGCTTAAAGATCTGTCAACACAAAAGTTACCCTAAAACCTAAGACATAAAGTCGAAAATAGTTCATCACTTACTTGTTGAATAGCATCGAGCTTAGCCGTGGTCTTCGCAAGGAACACGAGGTTAGCCAGTGAAGCCAGCAAGTCTGTGATGAGCCTGTAATCAGCCTGTTGCCTGGTGTACGCTTCTAGACGTGCTAGGTCGTGTCCTGACAGGTGCTGGCCTATTAGCTCCTTTGTTAAAACTGGAAGGAAGAAAATAATCTTAATATTTGAAGTCTTTGCTAAGTCAAAGCCGTGCGGATCGATCGATCATAAGGTTAAGCAACGCTTGGCGCGGTCAGTTCGTGAATGGGTGACCATCTTGTCATAGCGAGTTCTTCCGTGTTTCAGAAGGCACGATAAACTGATGGGTCCCGGCTGTATTTGAACATCTTTGGCAGTCGTTACGGGTAGTTAGTCTTACCAAGGGGTACCGGGTTGCCCGGGAAAAGTTTTATTTTATCCCTTTCAGTGTTTTTTTGTGAAGTCGATTTTGCTTTTTTGTAAAAAGTTTTTTATTTTATGCTTTTTAGTTTTCGGATCAAAACTATAATATCTAGACACGCGGCAGCGTGTCAAGCCAAGTTCAAGCAAAGACTGGCTGGCAAGCGCCACGTGTATATTTACACGAACCATTTGGTGCCACTTTTTACCCCTCCATAACTCAAAACCTATTAAACGTAAACACTTCAAACTACGTGTGTTTCATTATGTCTATGAGGACACCTAGAAGCCCAAATTTCATGAAGCTAGCTCAAACGGTTATAAAGATATGAAGGTCCAAAAATTTTTTACATTATGTTTTTGGTGGGATATCATTCTTTTTGTAAAGAAGCAGGTTTAGATTTAAATTTTTTTTCTTGCGTTCCGCGGTATT